>SZWC01002046.1:198275-221788 GCA_023375785.1 Penium margaritaceum | reverse complement strand
GCGAATCAGGATAAGTGCACCGGTGCATCTTTCCCTGAGCGCAAAAAAGACAGTCGGTCTTGGGTGGCTTCTCGAAAGAAGCCACGTCAAGACCAAGAGCGGGTTGTGTCCGGATGAGCTTCGACACAGTGTCAGAGCCCACGTGACACAGACGTCGGTGAAGCAACCGCTGGTGTTCCGGGGATAGAACACCAGTGACAAAAACGTGGCCAGAGGAGGAGGGAGAGCAAGGGGAGGAGGGCCGAGCAATGTGGTACAAATCATCTACGACTGAAGCACGCAGGACAATGCTACGAGTGTCAAGAGCAGTCACAGTCGCTGAATCAGCGGTATGCTCAATGGTCAATGCTCAAGACCCATCAGAGTGCAGGCACGCACAGACAGCAGACTGAGCTCAAGATCAGGCACAAACAACACGTTAGAGAGATACAGGGGGCCAGACGGACCATCAAAGCATACAACCCCAACACCGTGGACCGGTAAGTACTGACCAGAGCCTGTACGAACAGAACGGACAGTCGTGACAGGACCAAGTACCACAAAGTCACTACGACGACACGTCATGTGGTGGGTGGCGCCGGAATCGATGATCCAAGTGCCACCGGAGTCACGACTGGTGGACGTCACTGTACAACGAGCAATGGAACACTCGGCATCAGAGGGACGCTGAGCAGCAGTGGGAAGGAACGACGTACATCACGAAGGTGAGACTCATGAATCCAGTCAGTGCAGTCAGGCCCATCATCATCACATGCGGACTGTGCTCCCCCACACGTGTCATCACGAGTTACGAGGACGGACATCAAGCAGTCTGTGACCCACTCGACGATGACAACACACTCGCACCTCCCTGAAAGCGAAGCACTAGAAGATGACGAAGCTCGGCGATGGTGCGGTCACGTGGGTCTGGATCACTGCTGCTCGCCGGTGAGGATGCAGGAACAACTGCAGTCGTGGTCGCCGCGCGTCCAGAGGAGTGTGCGGTCGACGTCCCGGACGCCGTGCGTGCAGCATGGGCAGCCTGAAGTCCGCGAGTGATGCGCTCCCAGTCAAGCGGTTGCTGGCACTCGGTGTAGCGATGGGCACCTCCATAGTTGTAGCAGTGCACGGAACGGCCACTACTACCACTGGATGACGACTGCTGCTGACCCGATCCGCGCTTCCTATTCTTCTTCTTCCCCTGGGCGGTTGCTGCAACGCCTTGCGTCTGCGTGGGTGTAGACGGGATCGAAGAGGAGGAGGAAGATGAGGTCGTCATGGAGGTAGATGAGGGTGACTGCAGGAGGGAAGATGGTGGTGAGGCGAGAACTGTTGTAGCGAGGGAAGTCTCCTGATGTGCTACTGCTGCCTCGCGGGCCGACATCACCTGGAGGAAAAGCTGATGGGCCCAAGGGAGCAGCTGCAGGGTGGCTGAGGAAGGCTTGAGAGCAGCGTCGCTGTACCGTGTGAATATGTCGGTGTACTCCAGGCGAACTCCGAGCATGATCGTCCGAAGTGCCCACAGTTGTGTGCCCCTTGAGGTCCCCAGACGCGTGTAGATATGCATGGCGCGTCGCCAGTAATCCGCCGCAGGCTCCGCTGGTCCCTGACGGAGCGAGTGAAAAGCACGAATGTGTGACGCACGCGTGGCGTGCATCTCTGCGGCCAGTAGGGACAACGCCAGATCCCAGCCTCCACGAGGATCAGCTCCGGTGCCTGTGCCAGCCTCGCCGAGGAAGGGACGGAAGTCAACGACAGTCTCGCGTGGCATGGCGTAGAGAAGTCCTCGCATGGCCCGAGCTGCTGTCAGCACCTGTGCCGGATCTGTAGACTGATATGGGCTGTGGTAGTAAGGCCACACTCCCTCGGACGTGGCCCACACCTGAAACAGGATCTCCCAGCAGTCAAATCCATCCTCGCTGATGTACCGTGGAGGCGGTGCCTCAAAGTCCTTTGGCTGCCGCTCCGTGGGGAGAGCAACCGCAGGCTGAGGAGGACGAGAGACGGGGAAGACTCCTGGAAGGGGGTGATCATCGGGGAAGTCAGGGGACGGTCGTATCGGGGACACGGGTGGAGGTCGGATACCCGTCTGCAGCTGACGGAGGCGCTCCTGTAGGAGACGAATCTCCCGCTCCTGGGAGTCATCCTCGAAGCTTGGCATGAATGGCTCGTCATCAAGGAGGTCCGCAGGTGGTGGGGAAACCACACCAGGAGGTGAAGCAGGCGGAGCACCTGTCACGGGCACCTGAGCCGAGTGCTGGGTGGAGGCCGCAACGCCGGCAGCTCCCTCAGAAATCCGCGGAGGAGCCGTGGACTGAGCGCGCCGGAGCTCAGTCAACGTGCGGATTGCGTCAGTCTGCTCTCGCTGCAGAAAATGCATCTCCTCCTGCTGGCTGCGCAGGTCCTCAATGGCCTGCGAGCGAGGGCTTAATACCCCTGAAGAAGAGGAGGAGGGATCACCTGGCCCCTTGTCCTTGTCGTCGGGCGAACTCATGTCGCCGCTCACTATGGGACGACAGGTCAAGTTTGCCAGATTTCAAAACCGACTGCGTTTCTCGGGGAGTGAAAACGCTGGCAACTTTTGACTTTTCGGGTGAAAAATTTGGCTAAGTGTAATGCTGACGTCAGCAAGTGGTTGCTGACATCAGCACGACCTGATGATGTCAGCAATCAACAATGCTGACGTCAGCTCGTCCCCTTCCTTTTTTTTTTCTTGTCACGGTTTTGCCGCTATGCGGTGGCGCGCGGTAGCTTCGCGGAAGCTGCGCAGCAGCTTCCGCCCAGCTGCTGATGCAGCTGTGCTGTCAGTTGCAGCAGCAGCTGCGTAGCTGCGTGTGCAGCGGTGGCAGCAGCGGCTGCGCTGCTGCTGCTGCTGCTGCTGCTGCGCGCGACGGCTGCTGATGCGCGCGGCGCTGCTGCTGCGCGCTGCAGCTGCTGCTGGCTGCCGCCGCCGCGCGCTGCTGCTGGCTGCCGCCGCCGCGCGCTGCTACTGCTGCCACTGCTGCGCTGCTGCTGCTGCCGCGACTGCCACTGCTGCTGCTGTGCCGCTGCCGCTGCTGCGCTGGTGCTGCCAACGCCGCTGCTGCGCTGCTGCTGCCGCCGCTGCTGCCACGCTGCTGTGGCGGCCGCTGCTGCTGCGCTGCTGCCGCCACCGCCTCTGCTGCTGCTGCTCTGCTGCTGCGGCTGTGGGGGGGGGGGCGGCTGCACGCACTGCAGCCGCCACACACCTCTGCGTGGCGGTACGCGCCGCTGCTGCTGCCTGAGCAGCTGCGATCTCACGTGGTGGGTGGAGTACGTGGACGGCGACCGGCCATCTCCAACAGGTCCTAGAAGGTCTGCTGCAGCGGTGACTCTCACTGCTGCTGCTCTGCTGCGTCTCTGCTGCGCAGCTCAGTGAGAACTGTCTCACTGCTCTGATACCATGAGAAAGTGCGTAGAAGCTTCCTAGCAACACGGCCGCTGACCGGGCGTCAGTGCCTGGTCAGACGGTGACGACAGTCACAGGTCGTACACACAACGGCAAGGGTTTGGCTAGGAGACACAAGTCAAAGTGTCAGAATGTTTCAATATAGCATATGCAGAGAGAAATGACAACTGACAGGTCCAGGGCATAAATACCTGCCGCGGCGCACGGCGGGTGTGGCACGCGGCAGTCCAAGAGCTGTCCTAAAACCGGCTCAAAACCACTGTTTTGGCCGTAACTCTACGCACACATGTTAGAATCCTATGCCGTCTGAACCTAGACGTGCAGAATCAAAAGATGGATGCAGCGACTGGTCACATGCATGCATCCATCGACTGACAGCGAGTATACAATGCAAAAACATGCAAATGGGCCTCATGCCCAGTCCGCCGAAAGGCGCCTGCAAGACGTAGAAGGCACAGCAAGGAGTCCCGGTGACATCTGGGGCTCTGGAACAGTGGTCTGTCAGCTCCAGGCGGGTAGTCCGCCGCCCGTCGTCGCGCCGGTATAACCAGGGCCGCCTGCCTCAGGGATCTGCACGAGTATGGACACGGCCGAGTGGTCACAGTAAACTGTACAGGAACGGCACAAAGCACAACAGAACGACGCATGTGGAGTCGCGTCGTGAGTAGTCCGATTCAAGAAGGTCCACCGAGAAATGGGGATCTTCAAGAATCGACGACGAAGATGCGCAATGTATCTTTATAAATCCAAGTTCTTCGAGAGTCGTCGAGAATTCGCCCGAAAGGTCGTGTCACTTCTGCTCGTAGGTTCGCGAGAGTGGTCGAAGTTGTTAGAACGTTCGAGAACATCCAGTGAGGTCGGGGCACTTGGCCAGTTTGCCCTCGGCCGTCGCAGTGAATATCATGGTCCTTACGAGGCGATGGGCTATTTGTGTAATGACATAAATGCCCACTCATGAAGATTAGGGACTCATGTACGTCTGGTATGTAACACCCCCCCCCCCTTTTAACCGCGACGTCCCCGCGCGGGTATAGTTGTGGCCTGGAGACGACGGTAATAGCAGTAGATGAGATGATCGACATCTCAGAGGTTGTTGTAGGGTTCCCAGCTGTTATGCGCGGCGTCATAGCCGTGCCACTTGACAAGATATTTTGTCGTCTAGCCTTGTCGTCGATGGCCGAGGATGTCCTCGATGATGTCCTCCATGTCTTCGTCCACTTGAACGTGAGGCAGAAGAGGGACATCTCTATCAGGGAAGTTCTCTCCAAGGTCTCTGTAGTACTTGAGTTTGCTGACATGGAACACTAGATGAACTTGCATAGTGTCGGGGAGTTTGAGTCGCGCAACCACAAGGGTTTGTATGCGCTCGATCTCAAACGGTCATAACCATCGGGGTTTGAGCTTCGAACAGTCCGATCTGCAGAGTTCAATGTTCACCAAGCTGAGGAGGACTCAATCGCCAGCGGTGAAGCTATCTTCAATGCAATGTCGATCAGCTGCTCGCTTCATCGCTGCTTATGTCTTTGTGAGAGTTTGTCGTGTTTCCTCCAAGACGGTGGTGAAGTATCATCGTTGAACGTTGACTGCTGGAATGCTACTACGACTCTGTAGTCCGGCTGGTGTGGCGGGAAGTTTGCCATATACCACTTCAAATGGTTTTTTACCTGTTACGATGGAAACCATCAAACTACATGCAGTTTTGGCGGTCGGGAGATTTTGTGCCCAATCTTTCCCATGAGGTTCGCATAATGTTCGGAGCAATTGTTCTAGCGTTTGATTTGTCTGCTCGATTTAACCGTCGGTTTAAGGATGAAAGACCGTTGAAAGTTGAATCTTGCTTCCGTAGCAAGTCATCAGTTCGCACCAAAAACGGCTAGTGAATCGATCGTCTCTCTCGCTCGTGAGGGTTCTTGGTACGCCGTGTAGTCATACGATGTTGTTTAGAAACAGCCGTACTGTTCCTTCGGCGGTGACGGTGGTCGTTGTCGGGATGAAGTGGGAAAATTTTGAAGACCTGTCGACAACCACGAGGATGGCATCATATCCTTCGGGCATGACTGGAACTCCGGTGAAGAAGTCCATGGGGAATTCTGCCCATGGTTCCGTTGTAACAGGAAGCGGCTGCAGAAGTCCGGGTGGCCTAGTGCGACAAGTTTTTTGTCGCTGACATATGACGCAGGTTTTGCAGAAGTTGGCCACGTCGGATTGCATCTTGTCCCACTAGTAGTTTTTCGTGAGCCTTTTCAGCGTCTTGTCCTCTCCAAAGTGTCCACTTGGACCGGTGTTGTGGCACTCTTCGAGTAGCATGCGGCGAAGTTCGTCGTTTGGGGGAAGGACCACCTGGTGAGTGAAGCGATGTCACCAGTAGGGTGCGTCAAACCAGAACTTGGTTTTATCATATCCATCGTGCTCGTCGTAGCCTCATGTGAACAATTGCTCGAGGTAGGGGTATTGGTGGAGTTGTAGGATTTTCAAGAGTTCGTCAAGAAAGACGCTCGCAAATTCCTCAATGAGTAGTGCGAACTCTTCGGGTACCATCGCGAACTTCGTTGAGGCCAATGAGGCTGATGAGGCCGATGATGAGTCAGTTACTGCCACTTCCGCTACTCCTACTGGCTCGAGATGTATGAGCCACGCACGAGCTCCTCTTCGTTTACAGTGCTTGGCCACATTGAGCGGTATCGGCTGCACGTGTTGTTGCTTTTCGGCTTCCGCGACTTCCTATGCTGCTTCCACCTCTTCTGCTTCCGCTGTCGGCTTCCATCCCACACGCGGAAGTTGTCGTTTGGCGCCGTCTATCTCCACGTAGACGTCGCCGTTGTTCCAGTCGACCTGCAGATTGTGCTGGTACAGAAAATCTTGTCCGAGGATGATTTTGTGATCGGTCATTGGACAAGACCTCCGGAAAGTTACATCCCTAAGATCTTCCACTTGTAGTCGTAGTGGTTCTCAGACTCTCCGTATCTGTAGTCTCCTGACAACGGGTTTTCCTTCAATTTCCCCTAGTATGGTCTGGAAACCCAGCTTGCAAACCATGTCATCGCTTACAAAGCTGTGTGAAGCTCCTCCATCTGGTAGTGCTGGTACCGTTCTGCGACTTCTGCATCATCGAGGCTGAACTTTAGTTGGTCGTCCTCGTATCCCTCGTTGAACTTTGGGATCTCAAAAACCTTCTACAGTGATGTGGGTCGTTGAGATGGGCGATCGTTTGGCGCAGATCGTTCCTCGCGGACAAGAGTTGCACCTTTTACTCCTGTCCTTTGTCGTTTCCCGACTCATTTTTCTACGACTACCCCCCTTTTTGGCCTGTTGCTTGCTCCGACAGTTTTGAGCGATGTGTCCAACTTTTTGCAGTTGTAGCAAGTTCACATGTCTCTCTAGTCGACGGTGTCTACTTCCATCAGAGTTGAGGAGTTTGTTGACTTATTATTTCTATTTCAATGATAATTGTGGTTAAGAGGTTACCAGTCACAGGATTCCTGGATCCAAGCATTGTAGTCATCGATGTTGATCCTTTCTTCTACTACAATTATTTTTGGCAAGTCATTTTGGATGCCAAAGATGGCGATCACTCGCTGGATATCTCGCTTGAGGCTATTGTTGTAGTGAAACAGAGTTCTTCGGGGGCGATGTCTACTCCAGTGATGATCTCGCGGAATCTCCGCGTGTACTCTACCATGGTGGACTGTTGACGTAGACGTTGGAGTCTGTACTGTGCATCAGACTCTTTGTTCAGTCGTCCAAAGGATGCAAGAATCACATGCAAGAATTCGTTCCAGTCGGTTGGTGGCGTCAGTGCGTCTTGACACCATGGGTTGATCTGCTCTGAGGGTAGAACGTCTACAGTCGCTGATGTGAGACGGGCACCGTGAGCCGTTGATGATGTTCCGCCGGTCTCCTACTGCCGGGTTCGCTCGAAAGTTTAGAGTTTCTTCTCGACGAGCACCGCTTCACGCATGCTTGCATTGCGAAGAGCCTTCATTACGAAGTTAAGTTGCTAAAGCAAGTGGTTGTTGATTCCTTTGAGTGCATAGATCTTGTTTGCCAATTCCTCATTGATCTGTGCCTGTCGTCCTGTGCCACCTGTCGTCCCTGCTGTCATCTTTCAGGCTGTCGGTAGGGACAGCTGGTTCATCGCTGTCGGATCCGTGACCAGATTGATCGCCGAAGCGAATGGGATAGTTCCAGCTGCTGCGAAGCCTGCCACGCTAGCGTCCGTTGTCACTTTGGGGTTCGCCTGCATTGGCACGTTCCACTCCTCCATCGCCGAAGTTATCACTGAAGACCCACTGCTGGTCACCGGTTGCGCTCGCTCACCTCACGTCATAGTCACAAAGTCTGCGAAGTCTTGACGTGGGAGATGCACTGAAGATTTGTGCGAGGTAGTCCTCTGGATGGGTAAAATAGTCAGATGCCTCTCCAAAACCATTGCGCTCTGATACCAAGTGTTACGCCAAACGGAGCGTAGATGGTGAACAGGTAGAAGTTGCGAGGCGGAACACGTTTTAGAATTTGGGACACGTGAGCAATCTATAATCAGCGGTAAGTGTACTTCGATGAAAAGTGTCAAAACGATCAAACATATATATACAAGTGACGAGTACAAATGAAGCATAGTCGGGGTCGTCGGGTCGGATGTCGGGCGATGCGTGCGGAGTCACGTCGTGAGTGGTCCGATTCGAGAAGGTCCACCAAGAAATCGGAGGTTTTCGAGAATCGACGGTGAAGATGCGTGATGCATCTTTATGAATCCAGATTTGTCGAGATTCGTCGAGAAGTTGACCAAAAGGTCATGTCACTTCTGTTTGTAGGTTCACGAGAGTGGTCAAAGCTGTCAGAAGGTTCAAGAATATCCACTGAGGGTAGGGAAGTTTGCTAGTTTGCCCTCGGCCGTCGGAGAGAATATCGCGGTCCTCGCGACACGATGGGATGTTTTTGCAATAAAAGAAATGCCCACTTGAGAAGATTAGGAACTTGTGTACGTCTGGGATGTAACAAGTTTGAAGGTATCTTCTTCGCAAACCAGGGGTGGTTTGTGTGCCATGAAAAAAGAGTCCAAGTTTTGAAACGGGTTTTTTCGCTCGATCCCGATGGAGCAATGACCTTTTTGTTGTTTTTTTCGATGCACAAATCCCCCATTACGATATAGGATTTTATGTTTATCGCGTGCTCCACCCACGCAAAACATACAAAAACCAAAATAATAGTTGGGGGTTTGTGCGTCGAAAAAAAACAAAAGGGTCATCGCTCTATCGCGATCTCGCGAGGGGGTGACGGTCGTGATCGAGCGACGGTCACATGACCCTTGTCGCCATGCTAAAACAGCAAAGCATGTCGTTGATCAAGCATGGCGAGCGGGGATCGGATGCCTCGTATGTTTTTTAAGAGGTGGATATGCCATGTCAAAATTTAGTCTCACGGGTATGCCAGCTTAATAGTGCGCACAGTGCAGGCATCCAAGCTTGTAACGGATTCGACAGAATCCATGGCCGACTAGGCCAAAACCGTGATGCTTGAGGGTCTCTGACCCTCAAGCCATCCAATCTCACCGCCCACAGTCCGAGGTGACTCCGCTCAAGCCACGTTGTTCCTTCGACCGGTTGGCATGGCATTGCCACGCTACACTCCCCCCCACTAGGAGTGAGAGCTACCTTGGCATTTCCGGTAATCCTGACATGGAATTCAAGCCCTGGAGCTCTGATATCAGTGTAACGGATTCGACGGAATATTTGGCCAACTAGGCCAAAACCGTAGTGCTTGAGGGTCTCCGACGCTCAAGCCATCCCATCCTACCGCCCATAGTCCCAGGTGACCCCGCTTGAGCCACGTGACTCCTTCGACCTGTCGGTGTGGCACTGCCACACTCTAGAGCTATTAGACCCGGAACATTCATATCCAAGTGAACGATCCTGAGGTAGTACACAATTATTCATTCATACATTCCGCACAGAAGTATCCTTTCAAAACACAAATGTCTCATGGTGTACAATGTTATGCCGAATGGAGCATAGATGGTGAACAGGTATGATTTACAAGGCAGAACACGCCATATATGAGGAACTCGTGTACGTCTCGTGTGTAACACTTCTCCCCTTTTAGCCTTGACGTCTGGGCGTGCGTATAGGCGTGACCTAGTGACGACAATAGTATCCGTCGATCAGATGAGCGACATCGCGTAGTTTGTCATAGGGTTCCCAACTGTTATGTGCGGCGTCATAGTCATGCTACTTGAAAAGATATTCTGTCATTTTTCCACGTCGTCGATGGCCAAGGATGTCCTCGATGACGTTCTCCCTATCCTCGTCCACTTGTACGGGTGGACAGGGAGGCACATCCCTGCCGGGGAAGTTCTATTTGGGGTCTTGATAGTGCTTGAGTCTGCTCATATGGAAGTCCGGGTGAATTTGCATAGTGTCGAGGAGTTTGTTTCGTGTGACACGGGAGTTTGCATGCACTCGATCTCAAACGGGCCCAACCATCGGGGTTCGAGCTTCGAACAGCCGGCTCCATGGAGTTTGATGTTTGCCAAACTAAGGAGAAGTTTGCCGCCAGCAACAAACACATCATTGTTGCGATGTCGGTGAGCTGCTCATTTCATCGCGGCTCGTGTCTTCGTGAGTGTTTGCCGTGTTTCATCCCACATGGTGGAGAAGTCGTGGCATAGGACATCAACTGCGGGAATGTTATCTTGGCTATGTAGTTTGATTGGTGTGGCGAGAGTTTTCACCATGCACCACTTCGAACTGAGTTTCACCCATTGTGGTTGATATTGCCAAATTATATGCGATTTTGACATTTAGGAGTTTTTGTGCCCAATCCATCCGGTGAGGTTCGCATAACGCTTGGAGAAGTTGCTCGAGCGTCTGATTGGTCCGCTCGATATGACCGTCGGTTTGAGGGTGGAACGTTGTTCAAAGCTGGATCCGACTGCCGTAGCGAGTCATCACTTCATACCAGATACGATTGGTGAATCAATCGTTCCTGTCACTTGTGATGGTCCTCGTCATGCCATGTAGCCGTACGATGTTGTTTAGAAGCAGCCGTACTATTCCTCTAGCGGTGACGGTGGTCATTGTCGGAATAAAGTGAGACATTTCAGAAACTTGTCCACAACCACGAGGATTGCATCATATCCCTTGAGTATGACTGGTAATCCAATGACGAAGTCCATGGAGATGTCAGTCAACGGTTCTGTTGGAATAGGGAGCAGCTGCAAAAGTCCGGGTGGCCTCCTGTGACGGGGTTTATGTTGCTGACGCGTGTTGCAAGAATTGTAAAAGTTGGCCACGTCGGTTTGCATCTTGTCCCACCAGCAGTGCTTTGCCAACTTCTTCGGTGTCTTTTCCTTCCCGAAATTTCCACCTAGAATGGTGTCGTAGTATTCCTCGAGCGGCATGCGTCGAGTTCATTGCTCGAGGGAACAACCACTTGGGGAGTGAAATTTTTCCACCAATAGGGAGCGTCGTACCATAAATTTGTCTCTTTGTATCCGCCATGTTGGTCGTAGCCTCGTGTGCACAACTACTCGAGATACAGATGTCGATGCAGCTGTTGTGTTGCTACTACATCCATCAGATTTGGTCGGCAGCTGAGCACGTTTTCTGGGTTGATTTTGCCCGGCCGGTACTCAATATAGTAGTCGAATACAGATTCAAGGAACTCCATCCATCAGGTTTGACGTCGACTGAGATCCAGCTGTGTCTTCAAACATTTCAGCGCATGATGGTCGGTGCGTACGACGCATCGTCAACATTCAAGATAGCACCGCCACATCTCAAGTGCGTGTAGAACCACCAACATCTCCTTCTAGTGTATGGCGTAGTTGAGTTCCGGTCCTCGCAGTTTCCGTGACATGTATACGACCGGTTTCTCTCCATTGCCATGATCTTTCGAGAGGACCGCGCCGATGGCTCGATCGGAGGTGTCCGTAGCCATGACGTAGTCGACCATTGGATCGGCCAATCGTAGGGCTGGTGCCGAGGTCAGAGCGTCCCGCAAAGCGGTGAATGCTTCTTGTTCGATGTCTCCCCACCGCCACCAGATTTCTTTTCGAGTGAGATCAAAGAGAGGCACTGGCACTCGGGCGGAATCCCGTACAGAGTACTGGTAGTAATTACAAAAGCTAAAAACAAACTTAACGTCTTCGACGTTGGTCGGCGTCGGCTAATCAGTGATTGTTGCCACTTTTTTTTGGATTAATGGTGACCTGTCTGCCATTGATGATGTGACCAAAAAACGCGATTGAACGGCAACCAAATTTGCACTTCAAGAGTTTTTTGAAAATTTTCTCTGTTTGTAAAAAATTGAGAAATTTTCTGAGACGTCCATCATACTCCTCCGGGTGCGTCCGTACACGAGGATTGTGTCGAGGCACACCATGACAGAATTGTTGAGGTATTGACGGAAAATGTTGTTCATCACTGAAGTTAACGTTGCCAAGGTATTTGTTAGTCCAAAAAGCATGACCGTGAACTCAAAATTTCTGTAGCGTGTTTGGAACTCTATCTTCTCGATGTTGGCATCTGCCATGCAGATGTGGTGATAACGGTTGTGTAGATAAATTTTGGTGAACATTCAAGCCCCTCGGAGTTGGTTGAAAAATTCGTCAGCTTGGAGAAGAGGGTAGCGGTTCTTGATGGTAGCGCCGTTCAACGCCCTTTAGTCCACGCACATCCACATTTCACCGGTTTTCTTTTTTACAAATAATACTAGTACGTCATATGGTGATATGGATGGACGGATGAATCCTTGACCGAGCATCTTGTCGAGCTGCTTTTTCAGCTCGGCCAGCTTGTGTTTGCTCATCCAATAGGCCCCTCAAACTGTGGGTTGGCTGCCTGGTTTCAGCTTGATGTGATAGTTGATGTTGCATTGAGGTGGTAGGGTTTTGTGGATTCTGCCGGGGAAGACTTCCGCAAACTCTTGGATGAGAGGTACAAACTCTTCGGGTACCTTCGTGAACTTGGTTAATGCCGATGAGGCCGATGAGTCAGCTGCTACCACTTTCGCTTCCTTCATTGGCTCGAAATGTACGCGCCAAGTAAGAGCTCCTCGTTGTATGTAGTGCTTGGCCACATTGAGCGGTATCGGCTGCACAAGTTGTCACTTCTTGGTTACTGTGGCTTTCTGTGCTGCTACCACCTCTTCTGCTTTTGCTGTCGTCTTCTGTCCCACATGTGGAAGTTATAGCTTGGTGTCGTTGATTTTCATGTTGACATCACCACTATTCCAGTCAACCTGCGGATAGTGGTGGTACAGGAAATCTCATCCGAGAAAGATTTTGTGGTCACTGAGTGAACATGACCTCTAAACCATTCCATCCCGCAAGTCCCCCACTTGCAGTCCAAGTGGTTCTCGGAGTCTCTGTATTTGTAATCTCCCGTCGATGATTTTTCTCTCAAACACCCCTGGTTCGGTCTGCAAACCCAGTTTGTGAACCATATCGTTGCTTATGAAACTTTGAGAAGCTCCTACTTCCAATAGGTCTGGTACCTTGCTGCAACTCTTGCTATCTCAGGGTTGCACTTTTAGATACATCACCGGTTGGTCGTCCTCGTACCCTTCATCAAACTTTGTTACATCAGAAACCCTTTGCGATGTCGTACGCCATTCACATGGGCGATCGTTTGGTGCAAATCGCTCCTCACAAACAAGAATCACGCCTTTCAATCCTGCCCCTTGTCATTTCCTGACTCATTTTTCTGCGACTTTTCCCCCTTTTTGGCCTGCTACTTGTTTCTGTAGTTCCGGACGATATGCCCAACTTTTTCAGCAGTTGCAGGTGTGCTTGTCTCTCTGGTCAACGGCGTCTACTTCCATCGGCGTTGAGGAGTCCCTTGACAAGTTTTTTTAGTTCCCACAATGATTATGGTAAGAGGGTCGTCAGCCGTAGGAAACTAGGATCCGAGCATTGTAGTCAACGCTGTAGATCCTTTCTCCTACTATGATCATCTTTGGTAAGTCATTTTGAATGCCAAAGATGGTGATCACTCGCTGAATATCTCGTTTGAGGCTGTTGTAGTGAAAGCAAAGCTCGTCTGGGGCGATGTCTGCACCAGTGATGATATCGGGGAATCTCCGCGTGTACTCTGCCACGCTAGACTACTGACGCAGACGCTGGAGCTTGTACCAATCATCGGGCTTCTTGTTCATTGGTCCAAATTGTGCAAGAATTACGTGCGAGAACTCATTTCAGTCGGTTGGTGGCGTTAGCGTGTCTTGCCATTGCGAGTTGATCTGCTCCAAGGGTAGAACGCCTATGGTTGGCGATATGAGACGGGTGCCATTGGCCGTCGATGAGGTCGCGCTGGTCTCCTTCTAACGTTGAATGGCCTTTAAGTCAGACCACCAACTTAGTTCCGTGCCACGCAAAAGCGCGGCCTCGAGGTCAATATTCTTTCTATCGTCGTTGACCCCAACAGCGGTGAAGTACACCTCCAAACTTGTCAGCCACATCCGAAACTGTCAGTGCTTTGGAGTTTGCAGGATCGAATGGTTCTGGTGGGGCCGGATAAATTTTGGGTTCACTCGAGACGGGTGCCGTTTGCTATCAAGAGATGCACTGAAAACTTGTGCTCCGGATGGGTAAAGTAGTCCAGGTATGGTTAATCAACCCCAAAAACTACACTCGCGGATGAGTGCATTTTTTGGGGGCCGAAGTTCGGCTTTGAGGGTGAAGTCGAACCTAGCCGGTCATCACGAGCTCGTAAGAAGGTTTTTGCCGGTGGAACCGGTGAAACCTTTCTACGAAGTCGCAATGACCGGCGAGAGGTGCCCGTTGTGAAAAAAGGAAAGGGAACCTGCCGGGCCCCGCTGTCGCGGGACCCCACAGGTGTCCGGGCAAGGAAAAAAAACCCAAACCCCATATTTTACCTAGGTGGTTTGTCAAAGGTTTGGTAGGGTTTGCAGGATAGGGCGCATGCTGTAATAGAAGAAAGGGGATCTGCCGGGACCCGCTATCACGGGGTCCGGCAGGTGCCCGGGCAAGAAAAAAAAAAAAAACCCAAACCCCCTAGTGTAACAAGGGGGTTTGTTGACGATTTGCGGGGGTTTGCAAGATGCGGCACACACAATGATAGAAGAAGGGGTACCTGCTGGGCCCCGCTACCGCAGGGCCCGGTAGGTACCAAGGCAAGTAAAAGAAAAAACCAAACCCCCAGTTCAACTAGGGGGTTTGCTCAAAGTTCGTGAATGAACCCTTGCGATCGTGCAAGTTTTGGAGTTTGCACTTGCAAACTCCAGAACTCGCGATAGGGTGACTTCTGACATCGGCGAGGCCGGTATCAGATTTTGTCCACTTCGCCCTTGAAGTCGACAAAGTCCGACTTTTAGAGCGAAGGCTGCTGGTGGCTTCCGATCAAGTCATCTGGGCTTGTACACTTGACGTCGGGTGCACTTTTCACACTTGATCAACCACAATAGAAGTAGTCAGATGCCTCTCTAGAACCGTTGCACTCTGATACCAAGTGTTATGCCGGACGGAGCGTAGATGGTGAACATGTATGAGTTGCAAGGAAGAACACGGTTGATGATTTGGGACACTTGAGCAATTTATAATTAGCGAAGTGTACTTCGCTGACAAGTGTCAAAATGATCTAACACATACATACAAATGTCGAGTTACAAATGAGACGTAATCGGGGTCGTTGGGTCGATTGTCGAGGGACACGTGTGGAGTCGCGTCTTGAGTGGTCAGATGGAGAAGCTATGCCGAGGAATCGGGGGCTTTAAAGATTGACGGTGAAGATACAAGATGCATCTTTATAAATCTCGATGTATCTTGATGCATTGAGAAGTCGACCAAAATGTCATGACACTTCTTTCGTCGATTCTCAAAAGTGGTCGAAGTTGCCAGAAGATGCGAGAAGGTTCGCTGGGGGACGAGGGCAGTTGGCTGAATTGTCCTTGACCGTCGGGGTGGAAATAAAGGTGTCGACACGCGATGGGCTACTTTTGTAATGATAGAAATATCCATGCAGAAAGATTAGGGACTCGTGTACGTCTTGTATGTAACATACAACACATCTATCCACTTCATATGTCGCAAATTTCTAGCGCAAGTACACAAAAACAAAAACAAAAATGAGTCATGCTTGGGGTCTTGGACACTCGAGTTGAGTAACAAGTACGGCTCCCTTTTTGTGAGAGGCTACTTCCAGAATGTACGCGGAGAAGTTAGGAAATTTCAAAGATATCAAAGCACTTTTACTTAAAGATCTAGAGCTGTTGAGAGTCAACCGAACAACATCAAATGATCAAATTTGTTGGCCATGTTTCTTTTGACACTTCCGAAGAGTGGTCGAACTTGTAAAAAAACCTTCAAGAATAGAACACTGGAGGTTGGCCAGCTGGTCAAAATGCCCTTGGTTGATTAGCGCAAAAATGTGGAAGATGATGTGTTGCAGGCCATAAATGTAAAGAAAAAAAATGCCCTTGTGCAGATTTTAGGTTCATGCGTGTGATAGCACCAGAATACTTCCTCCCCCTTCCCCTTTTAGCTATGGCATCCTTACTCGTTGCAAGACATTGGACAATGCCAGTTGAAATCACCATCGATCTAATGATCAACATCTCATAAGTTGTCACTAGACTTCCAATGGTTATGGAAAGTGTCGTAGCCCTACCACTTGAGGAGATACTTGCTGGTGTGCGAATCACAATGACCTCTTGACTTTTTGCCATGGCTTGCTGGTTTGCCGGCACACCCGACTGCTTCGTTGACAGCATCAACACCAATCAGCGTACCCTCATGTACTCTTCAGAGTTTTCTCGGTGACCACCTCCCAGGATCCATTTTCTTAGTGGCGCTATCCTTGCTTGTTAATGATGAAGTTTTGTAGAGTTTTTGTTTCTATACTAGGCACTTCTTTCGGTTTCTCAGTAGGACATCCGAGGAGCCCGTGCGGCTGTCGGGTTCTCCTCTAGTCTTGTTTTGGAGCTTGCATCCAGGTTAGGCTATTTTCTCACCTTTTGATTGGAATTGTGTGCTTGGTTGCGTGCACGTGGGTGAGACTACATCTACACTCTTTGGTTGTTGTAACTCCAACTTCTACGTTTCAAACCATGTCTTTTCCGTCTCTCCATCTTTTAGAGCATGCAGAGAAAAATGACAACTCACAAGCACACATCATAAACACTTGCCACGGCGCACGGCGGGTGACACACACAGCAGTGAGAGTTAGTCCTAAAGTTGGCCCGAAACCACTGCTTTGGCCGTAACTCTACGCACATGCATCCAAATGCAACGACGTCTGAACCTGGCAATGTAGAATATTGAGCCAGACGCTATGGCTGGTCATACAAACAAGTTCAGCACCAATAAATGGACACGCAACGTAAAACATGAAAATCTGGCTCAAGATCCTGTCCACCGAGAAAACTCTAGCGACTAAAGAAAAACTATAGAGCACCACAGCAAGCACCCGAGGCACCGTGGCAGCTGTCTGGCAGCTACGGGTGGTTTGAGGCACCTCCCATCTGTCCTCCGATGCTAGATAGGTCTGCATCAGGAATTTGCACGAGTATGGACACGGCTGAGTGGTCATAGTAAGTTGTACAAGAAGACTGGAACGACTCACATCACAACACTCATCCATGACCCAATGGTACGCATGTCCATACACGTGCAGCATTAACACAGGTGCGTAAGGAGATGTTCAACAGTCTATGCTCACACACCCCAATCTCCACCACTCTTAGGCAAGGGGTGATGCCCGACAAAACGAATGGCCACTATTAACTTTCTGCGCGCTAGTGCCTTGGTCAATAAATCAGCGCATTACATGTCCGTGCCGACCTAGATGATGGAGATCCCCTGTCGTTCCACAAGATCATGCACAAAGTGATGCTCAACATAAATGTTCTTCGTGCGTGCATGAAACACAGGAAAGATCTCTATAATGGCAAGAGGACTCTTGTTTTCTGTAGAATACTCACTGTAGTGGAGGTGGAGGTAGAAAGTGTTCTAATACCTTCTTGCTCCGTTGGTCTGGATGTGCATTGTAGCCAATCTCACATCAAATCCTTCATTCGAGAGCACCACGGCAGCGGCAGGCACTGTGGTGTAGATCCACGGCAGCAACAACCCCAATCCACTGCGTGGCGGCTGGCGTGTGTCATCCACGGATGAGGCCGTGACGCTGTACTCCAGATCCTCCCCCTCCTCCACGGGTGCTACAGCATTCCAAGGTTCCAACAACATGCTTCTTGGTACGTCTTGTACTGCACAGGGCGGCTACGGGTGCTCTCGTGAGACCCTCTAGCAGTCATTTGCCACCGCACCAGGTGTGGAATACACTATAGCCATCAAGGTCACCGGAGAAGCCACTTCAGTGGACGGCTTAAGCAGTGCAGCGCTGAGCGTGCTCGTGGCGGATGCGGGGCTCAGGACAACAACAGAGCTAGACGCACCATGGGATGTTTCTGATGGTTGCCTGCTTGGCTGGGCTTCTTTTGAGTATCCGGTATCACCGACAACAATGGAGAGCGACCGGCTGGCATGGGCTCAGGTGGGGCCGATGGTTTTTACAGCCAAAGGCATACAAACGGTGCTGTACCTTTGAGGGGGCTCCGACCTTGGCCAGCCAGCAGTACATGTTGACATGGTGGAGGTGTTTCCATATCGGGTGAGTGGAGACTAACACTAATGGGAGGTGACATGCAGTCTGGTTGTTATGTTATTCTAATAACCTAATACTAGAATGCAGACACAGGCTAACACATTCAAACTGCTTTTCGTGAAGACTTACAAGACTGGCACATGCCTGAATGAAGTACAAAATTTTCAAGGTTGTGGTTCTCGGTCATCAGCCACAACCTTGGCCTGTCTCACCCAGCATTCCATTTTGCTACTTTGCATGAACAGCCACTACAAGTACATGGATCATCAAGTCAGAACTATGTGGGTTGGTACAAGTGGTGAATGTATGAGGGAGTGTATGGGGGTGTGGTAGTCAATTATATACAAGTGTGTATTGCACAGTATTATGGTGGTGCAGTGGTGTATGTCTGGATGGGAGGGAGGGGGGTGTGCAAGTGTATGGTGGTGGAGTGGTGTTTCATGTGTTTGGATGTGCGGGTGGAGAGGGGGGGTGTTTGTAAGTGGTAGATGTACGAGGGAGTGTACAATGATTTTTTTGTACTAAATGATGTGTAGAAAACGACTTGTGTACATATGAAGGTGTCAAAAGAATACAGGCACGAGAATGGCAATAGCAGAAGCAGGCAGAAGCATCGGAACATGCACGAGTACGTCAGCAGGTGACGGAAACGAGAGAGGTCCCGAGGAGTTAGTCGCAAATCTTGAGAGAGGCAGAGGTGTCAAGAAGGTAAGGTAGGCAAGCTGTTGAGAGAGCACGAGAGTAGAATGAGTGGTGGCCGACTGGGAGAGAGAGAGTTGAGCAAAAGGAGCGAGAGTGACGAAGAGAAGAGATGCGAGCTGAGAGAGACTGGCGAAGGCAAGGTATGCGGGGTGCGAGGAGAGCGAAGACACGGTGGCGAAGCCGCGGAACCAAAGGGGAACAGGATGGGAAGAACTGTTCCGGCTGAATGTTGAGGGAATGAACGTCCTCATTATATACAGACAGAGCAGGACAAAACAGGGAAGCAATGGCTTTTTGTGCGCTAGCCGGACACGCTTGCAATTGGTGTCGCTTATTAGGGGATCCCTCGGTCAGTTGCCCGTTTGGTCGGTTGGAGACCGACAACGGCTAGTGTTGATCACCGAGTTGGTTCAGCCCGAAGGTGAACCGATGTTTGAGAGTTCTGAGTTTCCGCAGGTGTTTGCGGGCTAGTTGGATTCTTATTTCTGACAGAAGGTTCTTGGAAATTTACATAAAAATTATTGTAGGCTTCAAAATATAGTGACAAAATGGTTTTGCTCACCTTAGTCCAACATAGGTTAGCTAAGGTCCGACCTAGTTCCTGCTATTCACACTACTTTGGTGGAACATATGACAAATGTCAAAACATGACTTTTGGAGGTGTATGTGACAGATGTTGATGAACATTGCAGGAGTGAAGGTTTAGCCCCCCCAAAAAGAACATAATATGAATGGTGAGTGTACGTGGGTGTGTATGTGGTGGACATCGTGGAGTGTAGACCAATGTATGTACTACAATCTCACCGAACAAGGAATGGTCATCGCTTCCCTCCCGCCCCATCAAAACACCTCAAATGTATTAGGAAAGTGTATGTGAGGGTGTATGAGGTACTCACATAAAAAAATACACAAGTGTATTCCCACGCGTTCCTTCTATGAAACATCTCTCGGCATGATACACTTTTGTATTCTATACACTCCCCTCTCCATACACCTTCCAATACACTTTCCTCATACAATTTAATGTTTTCGCTGGGGGGGAGGGGGGTCTCTCAACATCCGTTTGATCCCATCCCCTCCCCTCCCTGCCTGAGCTAAAATGTATATGGTGAGTGTACGTGTGAGTGAATGTGGTGGAAATTGCAAAATTTACACAAATGTACATTTTGCAATGTTGCGGAACGAGGAGTCATCCTCGCTACCCCTCTCCCCCATCCCATCTAGATGGTGAAAGTGTATTAGGGATGCGTATGAGAGTCTACGTGGTATTATTAGAAAAGAATACACAACTGTATTCTCTTGATGGTTCTTAGAAACATCTGTCAATGAGATAAATTTGTGTATTACAGTCCACGTCCCTCTCGTACACTGTCTCATACATTGTCCATGTACACTTTTGCTAATGGGGAGGGATCTGTCTACATCTGTCAAACCTTATCCCCCCCCCCAATAGAAAAATTATATACATTGAGTGTACGTGTGATTGTACGTGGTGGGCATCACAAAATGTACACAAATTCACATTTTGTGATGTCGTAGAAGAAGTATCGATCCTCGCTCCCCCCTCCTCCCCGAGATGATTGGCTGGTGCTGTTCGTGAACAACCGTTCGGGAACCCTCAACTCCTCTTGGTAACTTTGTCAAGCGGACTGGGGCCTGCTCTTTGACTGCGGGGTAGCCGTAAAAATGTCACACGGCAGCAGTCAAGCTGCCATGCGAGCAACAGTCAAGCTGTCGCATGCGAAGCAAGCGATTCCTCTGGGAAATGCCTACGATTCAAACCCTCTTGCGAATGTAATTTGTGGATGGGTTTGAATGCCGTCTGATGGGTTTGATGTTCATTGTACATTGGAGAAAATTTATAAGGGGAGTCGGAGACCCCTTGCGATGAATGGGAATCTTCCATGCCTCGCTCATGCAGGGTCCATCAGATGCCCATGCATAAATAAACCCAAAAGCCCTATTGTAACTAGGGATGGGTTTGATGGGGTTTGCGAGCGACATAGGGGAATGTACAATAAAAACTGATTGGATTGATCCAGGAGCAGTTGCGCGGGCTTCCTCAGCTGAGCCAGATGGAGGATGTCCAGGCGGCCATGCTACTGCTCCGCCTTTGCGTCATCCCCCGGTTGGACTTCTGTGTGCGGGCACTCCCGCCTGACGACAGCTGGCTGTCCATCCTGCACCGCTTTGACACGGCTATCTGGGAGGCGGTTCTCCAGCTTCTGCAGGTTTCACCAGCCACTCAGGTGGGGTCTATGGAATACGAGCTACAGCGCCTTGCCCACCTGCAGTCTCAGCTGCCCTTTGCCTTCGGGGGAGCCGGGCTGGTCGGGGCGCGTGACCGTGCTCCTCTTGCCTATGCTTGTGCGACTGGTACCCTGCTCCCTGCCCTCTCGAGCGAGTCCGCGCCTTTCCTCCCAGCAGCATTGGCGTTGGAGCATCTGGCCCCGGGTTGGGACTTGGTGCAGGAGGAGCTACCTCTGCCCGTCTTCCAGGCCTTGCCCTCTGTGGAGACCTTGCAGCAGAGCTCCTCCGCAGGCTTGTACCAGAGTATGTGTCGGCTATGGTACTCTCTTTGGCGGGAGGGGTCGATTGCGGAGGTTGGTGAGCTGCACCGGCGTCGCTGCGGCTGTGCCGAGGGGGGAGGGCGCCCGTGCACTTCACGCAGCGGATGTGTGCGTCACGCCCACCAGCGGTGCTGGGCGACGGCGACGAGGGGCAGTGCTCTCTGGCTGCAGGCCACCCCGTCGGGTCCGCGTGACCGCACATACCTCTCTCCGTCGGACTTCCGCCTTCACGCTCAGCTCTTGCTGGGTCTCCCTCTTCCACACTTGCTGCTCGCGGGGATGGATGGTCTTGACCCGGCAGCAGTTACCAGGCGGCGGAGTGGTGGCGCGATCCAGCGCGTCCACAACGCCATTCGGGACGAGCTAGCAGCCGTCTTTCGGGAGCACCGTCTGTTTCACACGCTGGAGAGTGGAGGCGCAGGGGGCCTGGAGGCGGGTGGTGCGGGCGAGCCGCGGTCGGATCTGACGCTGACTGACCCCGAGTCAGGCCTCACGTGGGTGCTGGATGTCACCATCGTGAAACCCCATGGGGTCCGTGCCACGGGGCCTGGCTTGGCAGTCGTTGCGGCAGAGAAGGCCAAGGTGAGCTTGTACTCCGCGGTGGAGGGGAGCGGTCGGCAGATGCGTCCGCTGGCCTGGGAGACCCTTGGAGGCCTCGGTGACCACTTCTGGTCCTTTCTGGCCCGCCTCGCCAGAGTCTGCCTAGCACGGGGGCCGCGCCGCTGCTCGGAGGAGGTTTTCGAGCGTTGGGCCCAGCGGGCGGTCTCTGCCCTTGCCCAGCTGGTCTCCATTGCGGGCATTCGTAGCCAGTGTGCCGCAATACGGTTCCATGGCGTGATCCACTGTGCAGCTGCAGACCCTCGGCCAGAGGAGGATGTTCTTCCATTGGCACATGGACTCGGTTTGCCTAGTGCCCTCTCTCTGTCAGATCTTTGTGCACTTGAACCGGTCTTTGCCGGTACCTAGTTGCTTATCTTTCCCACCGTTAATGTGCCATTGGTGGCGGCGTCGCTTATACCCCGTAGATGTGCCGGTCAGGGGCGGCTTTGCATGCTTTCCTAAAAAAAAAAGTTCTTGCCACACAAAAAAAAAAAAAGAAAAAAAAGAGAAAAAGATTGGATTATCTATCGATTGTGACCCTCGCAACCAGGCGATGACCCTTAGACGGCAACGATTCTGGAGTCACGAAAACCATCTCCAAGCATTGTTTTTTACGGTGTTTATGCTGTCTGGTTCATAATCCATTTTGGGACATGTATAGTTCGGAAACATATATACAAGCCTATCATCTTCCGTACTGTTGTTCCAAACATCTTGTTTTTTGTTAGGGCATCGTTCTGATCACAATAACACTCTGGTAAAAGTTTGTTTTTATAGAATATCATCCATGTACTTTCCACTAATGTTTTTTTTACCTCAACCAATGTGCAACACTAGAGAATAGGTGTTACATATCTTGTAGTGTTTCACATCAGTAGAGGTAATGAGTGGAAATTGTATTGTAATTCGAAGAAAGGTTCTTTGAATCTCCCTTGCCTGGCACAAAGGGAGTATGTTTTTGGCATAGTATGATTGTGTTTCCTTCCTGGAAGTTACCTGTGTGTACGTTATCCTGTGTACACTGTAAAGTGAGTGTACATTTGGAGGGTGATTGGTCATAAATGAAAACTCCAAAACTTTTGGCCTCATCCAAACCATTGGTCATTTCAAACTGGCAGGATTGAAATACTCAGGGATTTCCAGCTAGGTTTGGGATCATTATGGGTTATGCTACGTTTCCAATGCCATTTGCGAGTCAATAAGCACAAGAAAAGGTAAGAGAGCCTGCGGGTGAATCTCGCTAGTCGAGCTCACCCGAGGTATTTAATCATGTACGTTTTATGCACTGTTTAGAGAGTGTATTAGCGTATGCATACATAGGAAGCTTCAATGATATTGAGATGCATGGAGGTGCATAGAGTAAGTTACATTTTCAATCAGTTTTTTGTACGGCCCATGTTTCTTTTTGGAATGAGGGAAGCATCATGAGAAATTGTCTAGTTGAGGACTACCAGAATGAGAAAGTCCATTCTAGGTCTGTTTAAAACCTCAATGAATGGCATGTATATTGTCCAAACGTCATTCAGAAACAAATGCCTTACCCGGGAAGTCTCACGCTTGTCAGGCACCGATTTGCGCATTCATGCATCCGTTTCACCCAGCAAAGTTTGACCCCCC
>SZWC01002046.1:180261-193541 GCA_023375785.1 Penium margaritaceum | reverse complement strand
TGTGTGTGTGTGTGTGTGTGTGTGTGTGTGTGTGTGTGTGTGTGTGTGTGTGTGTGTGTGTGTGTGTGCATGCACGTACATGGAATCTCACTTATCTCCCTTTTACCCTCATCATGTCCTATGTTTGATGCCCATTCCAAGATACTGTAGTAGGACGGAAAAGGTGGTTTAATTAATATTTTGACCATTTATTTGTCATTGTCCCTATTTGTGATGAATTTGTATGGTTTTGTCCCTTATTCTTGTTTCTGGTCATAAGGGTATTTTGTACTTTGGTTCACCGGTAGTGTTCGACACTTATGAGAGACATGGGTGTGCTTGCAAACAGCGCGACTGCAACCACACGCACCATACTAGAAGCTCACTATGTGGCATTTGAATTTCAATCTTCGAAAAACGAACTGCAAGAGAATTGCGCACATACGGAGTTGAAATCTCACCCATGTTTTGTTTTGTCCTTGTGTCCAATTCCCTTTCAGAATTTTGTCCTTGTCCCAAATACCCACACCTCCACCACACTTTGTCTTCATACTTTTTGATTTTTTCCTCAACCTTTCACGTACTAGTATGGTATACAAGTGCCTTTTTTAAAAACTTTTAAGTACTCTGTTGTCTTCTACATAGGAGCTGCTTACAGGTCCACCCACTGAACACTTGGTGTTCAAGTGCAGCGATCTTGAATGGATTTCAAAATACTTTACTCCTATGCAACAACCTCTCACAAATCTCTAGAGTATCTCTGCCATCGAGGTCTTTGCAAGAATCATAACAAAAAAAGGAATATAAAAGACTCCAGCAATGGAGTGACATGATTTCATGGTGCACGAGAAACCTTAAGAAGTAGAAAGGGCAAGCATGGTAGGCTACACAACAACTGATGCATGACCAACGACTCAGACAACCAGTCAGGTGTCACACAAATTGGGCTTTGCAAATCCCTTCTCCGACCACTGCCATTCAAGAAGATACCTAGAGTGGTAACGCAAGGCATGATGAGGCAGGAAAAGAGCAATGACCATTCACAACATCAATTGTCATCTATCCATACCCTGACCATACATTTTCTTGAACACATCAACTTGGCGTCGGAGGATGTACGCAACTACTAGGTACAAGATGCAATGACATTTAAGAGCAACCCCATCTTTATAGTAAACCTTATATCCTTCTCGCTTTCCGTGAGCTGATCTGATTGTACAAACTCATGAAGTTAGACAGTCTAGATGTGGTGTACGAGGCCGTACTTCACCGCTTTTTTTTCAATCGTGATGGGAGAAGGATTGACATCCCGACCTCTCTTTTGAGGGACACAGCTTATTTTTTATGGTCTGATCTAATGACAATCCAAGGACACAAGGAGACCAGTGGAGCCCGGTCAATGGTTCACGAAGAGAATCTTGTTAATGAGGGAGGCATAGTGCGCCTTGAGTAGGTGAACCAGACAAACCAAGTCACCTTGATTCCATCAGATAAACAGGAAAAATACACACATGTTCTCATCACACAATTAGAAGTTTTAAAATGAGTTCCAATGTGTGTTACAAGTTGCAGTGGCTTTGAAAGCACTCCAACATGGCACGTTGCATGCCGTGTCATTCCAAAACCATCAATTGTAGCAGAAAAAACATGTGACAAACTTTGTTTCCACACATGCGATATGCGACATGCAACTGCAGTATTCAGCATCCAAGATACCCTTCTGCAAATGATCATAGTAAGAAAAATGATTCAGAGTACCGAATACAATTCTCGAATAAAGAAATCCAGCTGCTTTTGACACCAAATCCACAATTCTTGATGTGTTGGTAAATTCCTTGTCTTCATAGACCTTGACCATGATAGAAGTCAACACCATCCAACTACAACATAGTAGCTCAATTGAACTTACAAATTTCTAGTATTTCCCAAAAGGTTTGGTTGATGCCAAAAACAAGGCAAGATGGGAAAAATGTAGTAGTGAGTTTTGGTGGAGTGAAGAAAAAACAATGGGAAGGAGCAGATAATGATTTTTCTCCCTATCAAGAACATTACACCAACCGATTTTCCATGTGAATAGCTCACGATGCCATTTTATTTTGTAGAGTTCAATAAGGAGTGAAAGAACAAGAAAATAGTGTTACTTCAAAGTGTGTAATCCAAGATCAATGTAGTTCAGATAATGATGATGTAATTGGATTGAAGAGCTCATAGACCTTTTTTTGGTGATGATTTGGTTCAGAAGTCCAGCTTCAAGAACAGAGGAGGGATATGCAATGTAAAAATTGTTGATGGATGACTAAACATCTATCTCTCTCATTAACCTCCTCACCTAAAGATCAGCCTGCTATGTGATGAGATGATCTAGCGGACCCACGTAATCAGCAAGAACGAAATCATCCTCAGGTTAGATATCCTATATCACCATAACATGCAGGCTGAATACACTAGTGAAGCGGTCTACATGTTCATTGATGGCATAAAATGGCACGTGCTACTTATCAATTAACCCACAAGAATGTGATGGTTATGGATAGCTGGTCAATGAGCATCCAAGGACTAATCGACAGAAACACAACAACATCGTCATGAAAATGACAGTAGAACAGAGCCAATATTCTTGGAAGTGGCTTAGTGTCACACATAGTGTAGAGCCCAAGCACGGCTATCCACGTAGAATGTAGCAAGGAAAGTGAAATCTCTATGTCTGACGTAGCAATCCCATTGGCTTCATGAGCAAGAACCTCGACAAGGTTTGTGATAGGGGAGATGTATTCAAACCATTGTTTGAGGAGCTCAAAGGGGTTTTTCACAACAAGCTGCCTTACATGCTACTCCATTTGCAGGAAGCAATGAGAAAAGAGTGAAGCCAGGAAGTCAACTGACAATCAAAAGGACCCATTGTGCAAGAAATCACAAGTCGATGAAGCTGAAGAAACATCTAAACAAGATGATGGAGCACAAATTCCTCCACCCATCCACGTAATCCTATTCCTCTTGTGTTTTTTTTTCTTTGTGAGACCGACAAGATGTGGATGTGCTTGGAATACCCTAATCTCGATGAATTAACCATGAAGAACGGCTATCCTCTCCCTTGCATCAACAAGATTTTGATGAAAATTGTGAACCCCACATTTTCAACATTGACTTGCAGAGCGGCTATCACTTAACAAGTGCTCCAAGAAGAATGAGTTTTGAACTCCCTACCGGACTTCAAATTCATTGTTTTGCTTTTCTAACCCACCAATTCTCCCACAATGGTTATATAACATATGCACGACATCTTCAAGCTGTTCCTTAGAATGTTATTCATCGTCTCTCTTGAAAACATTCCAGGGTACAACCATACCTTTGAGGAGAATATTCTACGTTCCCAAAACATTCTACAAGTTATCAAGAGAATTCAATTCAATGGAACATTCTCAAAGTGTGACTTTGGTTTCTGTTTCATTGAGTTTGGATGAATCATCATGGATCTAAAATGGTGGCACAGGTTTCTACTAGGGAACAAATAGATATTCTCAGCCTTCTACAATCACTGTTGATTTGCAAGGCTTTATCTTCGCGTGTCAGTAACTTTTTCTGATCTCATTGAAAAAATCATAGTAGTGGAATTGGGGAGAAAGAAATCAAGAAACATCAATCTCTTTGCGAATTTCTTTGACCCATGTGCCAATTGTACCCTTGGAAGATCTAAGGATCATGATTGCTAACCTGACTGATGGAGCAACAGGAGCCATTTTCCTTTGAGAAAATGAAAGTAGAGAAGAATCGGTCATGTACATGTCCTTGTGACATATCCTCCATTGATATTCAATCGCAAAACATTTGGAACGAGCCACGTCATAAGCTTGCAGGATTGAATTGATGATGAAGTGGGCAAACGAAAGTCACTGAGTGGATGCAAAGTTTTAACACTGTGACCTTGGTCTAATGAACACGGCGAGCATCGAACTATAAGGACAGAACTGTGGCATTTTTGCACCGAAGTGGCTGGGCCCCATGATGACATGACTTGAACATTTTGCACGCATACCAATTGGTGTGCCAAACTGGTAGAAAAAGTAGCCGGATGAACGAGTCAACCTCTTTTGAGGTAGACTCGTTTTGCGCTGTTGGATTTGTCTGGACTAATTAATCTGACTAAATTGTTTGCTACGTTGTTGAGGGGTATTGAAGTACAAACCTCAAGTTCTATGTGTCAGGTTGGTTCGCCGGGAGCTCAATTTTCATGTGTAGACTATTTAGTCTTAGTGTGAGCACTTGAAGCCATTTAGTGCATTGGTTTGAAGTACTTGCTCCATTCCCCAGGCTGCCTTCCTCTCAGACAATTTAGTTCATGCAGCATTGGAGAGAAGAAGATTGAGACATTGCTCGCACGTTGCAAACCGGATAGCCGGTAGGCGAGCACGATGGCCACGTTCGCGAGCGGTCGCCATTTTGGTTCCCACACAAGGCTGATAGACTGAGAAACATTGAGTCAACTGACCATTCTTGAGCAAACATATCATGGAGGGTTTGTTCAACACTCCAACCTACACGAGAAGCATGAAAGAACGTTTCCCTGGTTCTGTGAAATCTGTTGTTCATGCAACTACAATCGTTACTGAGCCCATGTACCGCTCTTGTTGATGAAGTCCCTGCTGCTGCCTCCACCGTACCTGTTCCAGCTACTTTGATCAAAGCTTCTGTGCCATCACTGTTGTTACCTCTGCCAGCACAGCTGTTGTTGTCGCAACAACTGTTGCCACCTCGGCGTTGCCAGTCCAATGCCGGCAGCCCCTGCAACTGCCGCAGCCCTTGACATGGACAACTGCTATCCGGCACGACATTGGATGGGCCATTGTTTGTGAGTGGTTCCATGAAATGTGTCACCGTCTCCATGGTCACATTGGATAGCGCAAGGCTCTCAATCATGGGCTGCACGCCCAACTGCGAGCCCTGCTTGTGTTGATCTTGTCCTTCAGGCTTAGAGGAGCTATGACCTTCAGGTTGGGTGTTGCCAACCTTCGGAAAGACACACATGGTGGCATGTGGGATGGGGTGAGGTCTGAGACTGAGAGTCCGACTAGCTGCAGTCTAGTCAACGGTCTAGCCGTACTATGGTTCGATACCCATCCCATGGAACTGGCCCAGAGTGTCCGGCAAGGAAGTAGCGTTTCTATACTTTGTTGATGTAGTAGCTCCGGATGCCTATGTGAGCAATGAAAGCTTAGTCCCATAAATTTTCAGCTGTGCAACGTCTCTATTCGAAGTAAGCGCAAATTCATCGATAAAAGTTACACATTTGATCATTAGAAGATTATTATTTGGACTCCCACATTTTTTTTCTTCTTGCGTTGGTGTACTTTGTGACCTGATGCGCAATTGCGCATTTTTTCTGTCATGTGAAGAGGGATGAAGTCCCCATAACGTTTCTTTCTTCCTCTGTACAAACTGATGCACAACAACTCTTGGCCATTCAATTTGCGCCCCAAACCTTCCAACCCCACGTCTTTCAACGAGGGGGGAATCCAGACCGAGGCACAAATGTTGCCAAGCATGCTGCGGTGCGTACTACTAGGCAGAGGCGGTCTTCTTGAGAGGGGGAGGAGGACGTCTGCTCGAGGTATCTATCACGCAGATCTTCTGCGTCTCGTAGAGCCGCTGTGCCCCGCACTGAAACTTGAAGCGCGCAGCCAGGTTGAGACACGTGTCCCCTCGAACGACCGTGTAAGGGACCTTCCCTGGGGGACACAGCCCTTGAGAGAATTTTTCCGCCGCGAGGCAAACCTGCAACAATATCACACCACACGCCACGCCACATCGCAATGAGTGATGTGCAATGGTTGCTTCAAGAAGAAGGCAACGGGCTTGCTGCCGTGCATCGTCNCAGTGGAGCAGCACGAGAGGTGCACACAAAGTCAATCCAAGACATTGAGCAGTGGCTCTTGTATTCTCTATTTTATTCCGAGAGTTCAGGAATCAGGGACAGACACTCCTCCAGAGCGGCACGACCATCCCACCAATGACGGCCGCCACGCACGGCACATGCACTAGCGACGGTGTAACGTGGGATGATGCAACTACGACTCGCACACACACAGTCTGTCGCTGTCAGGGTCGAAGAAGGAGGTCTCAGTCTTTTGCCAACGGGTTCAAAATCTGGAGGCTCTCCTTTCTCTGTGGCTGGTTGTCGCTGTGTGCCAACGATTCGCCGTCGTTTGTGGGCTACCCTAGTGATCCTTTCTTTCGACGAGCAGTTTTTTTTTTTATAACTTTTTTTTTTCTCCTTCAATCCTGTCAGCAGAGAGATAGATTAGGGACTGGTGCCAGCCCGAGCACCAAGGGCAGAAGCATAGGTAGCTGCCCGCTACAAGGCCAGTCATGCTGGCAAGGGGAGTAGAACTGTGGACCCCCGGTCCCCAGTTGAAATGAAGGGGAGAGTGATATCCACTGCGCCAGCAGTGGATATCACTCTTGGATATCACTCTACGAGCAGATTTTCGTGAGTTTTGTGATCCTTGATTTCGTTCAATTTTTACCGGGTTCAAATCAATTAGGTGGGTTGTTGCTTTCGTCCAGAAAACATTAGGTGGACCCTTGAATTCGGTGACGGGCCTAGTTCAATTTCTCGGTGTTCCTGGAATTCGACGCTGGTGCCCAGTTTGCTCGCGAGGCTGTTGTGGGCCGACGTGGCAGCAAAGTGGCGAGGCAGCACACGAGCACTGCAGCGTGACAGTAGCGCAGCAGGCCAGCACTGCAGCGGAGCAGCGGCGTAGCAGGAGAGTGGGAGAGCGGTGCTCTCCCGCTCTCTCACTGCCCCGCTGCCCCGCCTCTCGTGTTCAAACGCGAGGAATTTCTTGCATTTGATCGCTCGCGCTTGCGGAGGTGAGCACAGTTCTTCGAAGTCCCCCCTTTTTGCTTTATCAGAGAACCAAACATCCCTAGCCAACTAAATGGCATTCTGAACTTGGAATCCAATAGTTTAAACATGAATCCTTAAATTCGATTATTGTACTATATAAATAACTTGGTGAACCCTTAACTTGGGCACAACGAAAAAAATCGTTCAATCCGACGAGCTAAAAAAAAAAAAAACGAATTTAAGGATGATCAGTCGGGTATTTACGCTTCTACTCGCCACGCTCACTTCTGTGTTCGCACACGCCTGCCCGACATCTACGATTGCACCGCAGGAGAATAACGACTGAACGCTCTACACGGAATGCGGACATGGAGTTTTGCGTTGGGTGTGTGGCTTGTATGTTGGAGATGCATGTTGCAGATGCATGTTGCAGATGCATGTTGCACATTCAACTCAGATGTTGCTCGCTACGGATTTCACAAATGAAGGATGTTACGGATGAGGGATGTTCTGGATATTGCTCGTTCAGCCGCCAAGCAACGCGACGGCCGTGTCGAAGACATTGTTGACGACCAAAACGGATGCTCACGAGACATGACGCCCCCATCGCAGCATTCTTCCTTCAACCTCCCTGTCCACCCGTCCGACGAGGTTGAGCACAGAGTGCAGACAGCTTGCCCATGATGATGATAATGACGACGAGCTGCTGGACGGGGCAGACGGCACAAGCGGACCCTGCTGGCTGGTCCGCTCTGGTGCTGCTGTGCTCTGACCCTCCCTTCAAGTACCCATGGCAATAGGCACTCGAGAAAACAGCAGTTGGGCTCCAGGGCCGCATACCCATGGCCTTCCATACAACAATGCATGCCCTCTCGTGCCACACTGCACGAAACGCCCTCAAGTCCAATCCCAAGCTGATGCCTTCTCCTTGCCAGCTTCTGGTGGTAACTGTTCCGCCCTCAAGCCTAATCCCAATCCCAAGCCGATGCTCTCTCCTTGTCTGCTTCTGGTGCTGACCGTCATCCCTTGCGATGCGTCTCACCTTCGACCTGTGCGTTTCGCCCATGGTCGCATGCATCAAGCATGCGGTGGTCTGAGCCGAAACCCATTCCTTACTGCCAAAGAAATGTCTTTGACGCTGCGGGGCACCTCACGACACAACCGAGCCCTCCAGATGATGGAAGACCGGACAGTGCTCCTCTGTGTTCCAATGCAGCCATGCTCTACTGTTTTCCATGTTTTTTTTTTTTTTTTTTAACAAAGGACTTTATCAAGACAGCTGAGTATGCAAAACCGCTGCGGACTGGCACATCCACATGGTATGGAAAGCCGCCACCGTCGGCACAATACGGTGGGCATGCAACCTAGAGGGCAATAAGGGCAGGCTCAACCCAGCATAGGTCAGACAGTGCCAAAGCTCGGCGCTTGGCACGTGCGGCGAGNCATTCCTTACTGCCAAAGAAATGTCTTTGACGCTGCGGGGTACCTCACGACAGAATCGAGCCCTCCAGATGATGGAAGACCGGACAGTGCCCCTCTGTGTTCCAATGCAGCCATGCTCTACTGTTTTCCATGTTTTTTTTTTTTTTTTTTAACAAAGGACTTTATCAAGACAGCTGAGTATGCAAAGCCGCTGCGGACTGGCACATCCACATGGTATGGAAAGCGGCCACCGTCGGCACAATACGGTGGGCATGCAACCTAGAGGGCAATAAGGGCAGGCTCAACCCAACATAGGTCAGACAGTGCCAAAGCTCGGCGCTTGGCACGTGTGCGGAGTGACCGGCGCGACCTCCGGCGGGTAGGGGGCCCAGGACCGGGAGTGGGCGACGGTGTAGGAGCGGATGGCCGCACACTGGGCTCGGACGCTGGTGAGGGAGGCGCGCTGAGCCAGGACTGCCACCGCCCTCTGGGCCCAGTGCTCAAAGGCCTCCGCAGAGCACTGGCGGGGTCCCCGTGCGAAGCATAGGTGCGCCAGCCGGCAGAGGAAGGTCCAGAATTCATCATCCAGGCCGCCCAGGGTTTCTTACGCCAGCGGGCGGAGGTAGTGCCCCCTGCTCGGCGCCGTCGCGTACAAGACCTCCTTATCCCGCTCAGCCGCCTGCACGGCGGCCCTCGGCCGGGTGGCCCGCTGTCCCTGCACATCCACGGTGGTGACATCCAGGACCCAGGTAGTGCCGGCCGCGTGGTCCACCAGGGTGAGATCCGGGCGCTGGAAACGCCGACCGCCGGGCAGCGGCAGGACCTGCGTGGGCTCAACGTGGACGGTGAGGCGATGCTCTCGACAGATGTCCGCAAGCTCGTCGTGGATGGCGTTGTGGACGAGACACACTGCCCCCCCCTCCCTCTCCCGCCGCATCACCATGGCCGGCTCCAACCCGTCCAGCCCCACCTGCTCCAAGTGGCCCACGTGGAGGCCCAACTAGAGTTGTGCGTGAAGGCGGAAGTCCTCACCAGAGAGAAAGGTCCTGTCCGTGACTCTGCTAAGTGCAGCCTGCAGCCAAAGGGAGCCCCCCCGTGTGGCTTTGGCCCAACACCTGCTCTGCGCCCGCAACAGCAACCCGTGCAAGGGCCGCACTTGGTGGGCCTGTCACAGGCGCAATGGCGCAGCGCCACCGCTCCAGCCTCCCCCACCCACCGCTCCCGTCGGCTTGCGAAGAAGAGCGCACTCAGCTGTTGGTATAGCCGCGACTACCCACCCTGACGCAAGGCCTCCATGGACGGAAAGGATCGGGACACCGACAGAGGCAGCTCACACTCGACCTGCCTCCAGAGCGTGGAGAGGAAGTCGAGGTCCCCGGCAGCGGGAAGGAAGGATCCAAGCTCAGACGCACGGGCGTGCAAGAGGGACCCCGTAGTGCAGGCATAGGCGAGAGGTGCTCGATCTCGAGCGCTGAGAAGGCCGGCCCCTCCGAGGCTCAGTGGCAGCTGCAGCTGCCATCGCGCCAGCCGCTGTAGCTCATGATTTTTTCCCTCCTGAAAGGGTGTTTTAACTTTTGATCTCTTGAATCTCACATTCTTGTTCCTTTCCTGGTGGAAGGAGTACGATGCTTCTATTTTTTGAATGCAACAGACCAGACATTGTGAGAGGGCTCAAAGGTCAAGGCGAGGAGGCCGTGAGGTCCACACACAGCGACACATCCCTTTCCCCCATGCTCTAAGGCGGCGAATCGCCGCCGACGACCGCAGATGACCGCACTGCTGTTGGATAACCCGTGACTGCGTGACGGCGTGAAGTCAGGGCGAGATGAGACAAACCCGACCAATCCGCTTCCAAACTTGGGCTCCATTCTCTACCCAACAGCATGACCACTAGCAGCCGAACGAGCCGCCAGCAGTCGGGGCCCAGCCCTCCACTCTTCTTACGTAGTACAGAGGACGAGTAGGGGGGCTGGGCCCCCACCGCCTGGCGGCTCGTACAGAATCTGCACCACTGTCTGCCCAATCCACCCCACCTTCAGGCCGAAAAAGCCGCCTAGCACTTCTCGTGCCGGGGCCTCAGCGGCTGGCAGCGCCTTGCCCTTGGCCCTCACTCGGTAGGCCTCAGCATCCATGCCGATATCATCGACTGCCCACTCAGCGCCCTGTGCTGACTGAACGAGGGTGGGGTCGAGGCGGACCTCCATGCGCAGGATAGAGACTTCAAAGACGTTTTGAAAAACGTCCAGGAAATCTCTATCCTGTGCAGACTCAACATGGGTGAGGTCGAGGCGGACCTCCCTGCGCAGGGCACGCACGCCGGCGGGTGCAACAGGTACCACGGATATGTGATGTCTCCTCCGTTCCCTTGGCCGAGGGATGGGGCACCGCAGGCACCGCACATGCGGCTCAGTTTTTGCCGCACACCCTCCTTGGCAGACTGGGGAGGAGAGGCGGGTGCATGGACGAGAGGACAGAGGAGGGGCTGAATGCCCTGGCAGCATTCCCTGCCCAATCACCTGCCCAGGCGACTGTGGTCACCTCCACCACAAAAAAGGCCAAGCCCTTGCTATACGCAGTCGCTTCGAAGTCATCGTCTACCGCCTCCGCCTGCTCTCCCTTCCAGCAGCCTCCTCCGCCAGGCTCTCCCTCACCCCCCCTCGGAGCCGATGCCCCCCGCGGATGCAGCAGTTCAGCTGCCAATGCGCACTGGTGTGGGCGAATGCGCCGCTGCTGCTTCCCGCACAGAGCCCTTTTGGCCCTTTGCGACAGTGACCGCCTCCGTCACCACTCCTGATCCTGCTGCTGCTGCTGCTGCTGCTGAGGTGGTGTTGGACGATGCGGAGATTGAGAGGAAGTATCCTCCCGGCCTTCGCGGCCTTCCTCATCCGCGGCACCGGCAGAAGAAAACCGGCTGCCGTGTGCGTTGGCCTGATCGGTGAGGGTTTCGTCAACGCCAAAACCCTCACCAACTACTTCAGAACCAGGCGCTGCTCATTCGGGCTGTGAAGCTTCCCCTGACGTCTCTCGGCTACCACAGAAAGTACGACGTCGCCGTGAAGGTGCATGGGGGGGCGGTCTGGGAGCGCAGGCGCAGGCGATGGCGATGGGCATCGCGTGCGCGCTGGTGGTGGCCGCAAACACCGCCAACCGCCTGCCGCTAAAGGCGCAGGGGGCATGTGGACGCTCGACGCCAGAGCAGTGGAGCGCAGAAAAGTACGGCCTCAAGAAGGGCTCACAAGGCGCCCCATTACTCAAGGTGCAAAAAACTGTCTTCTTCTTCTCTCTCTTTTCTTGGGAAAGAAAAAACAAGGACTTCCTGCCTGGAGCCTTCCTCCTTACGTTGGTCAGCTGGCTGGCTGACTGGGCCTCATTGGTGGATTGCCTCTCGGCTTCTACACCAAGAAAGAATTCTTGGGAGCACTTGAAGCTTAGTACTGGGCTCAAATGAACTCGCCGCCTTCCAGTTTCTCGACTTCCTGTCTAGCCAAGCCTCGCCCGCTGATTGCTGTCGTTGCAGCGAAGTAAGTCCAACAAGTTTGTTGCATCTGAAGGATCCTCCGAGTCATTCCGTCAAGGCTATTTGCTAAATGGTGGGTACATAGGACATATGCAGGATGCTTCCAAAGGATGCTTCCAAAAAAAAAAAGGACCCTGCCAGTGCTCCTCGAAGGCCTTCGAGCACTGGGCCCAGCAGGCGGTGGCAGTCCTCCTGGCTCAGCCCGAATCCCTCGGCGGCATCCGCTACTACACCGTGGCCCACTTCCCAGTCCTGGGCCCCCTACCTGCTGGAGGTCGCGCCGGTCACTCGGCGCGCACGTGTGCGCCAAGCTTTGGCGCTGTCTGACCTACGCTGGGTTGAGTCCGCCCTTAATGGCTTCTGGCTTGCATGCCCACCGTATTGTGCCGTCGGTGTTGGCTTTTACACCACATGGATGTGTCGGTCCGTGGCAGCTTTCACACCACATGGATGTGCTTGAGACAGGTGGCATCTCATAGCAGCAGGGATGTTGAAAGAGAGAAGCGAGAGATCGCAGTCACTTGGTCGTAGAGACAAAAAAAATGATATTGCTTAGTGGCAAACCAGTTTCGGCTCAAGGAGAGCCTTCATCAGTGCCGATGCAACATACAACATGACTCATGACATTTGTAGTGACAGTGCGACTCGCTAGAGCATGGGGGCTAGCGCGCGGCGTCGGTGCTGGTGCTTCCTACGGAACTCTTGGGAGTGGATCCGCAGCGAGCTGTGCTCGAGCTGGGTCCTGAACCCTGTCGGGTGGACAGACTGCATCTTGGCCACATATGATGTAGAGGCACTCTATCCTAGCATCCCCTTAGACCGAGCATTGTACTTCAGTGAGATCATGCTCAGACAAGTGGGACACCCACTAGGACCACTAGTGTCTCAGCTACTCAATTGGGTCATGTACAACAGTTTTGTTGAGTTCCAAGGACGCACATGGCGTCCGATGATGGGGACAGCAATGGGAACCCCCTCTGCAGTTTGCTTTGCAGTTCTGTTTATGAGCTTCTTGGACCGGTTGCTAATACAAAAAACAACCATCTCCCCGGTCCTACACAAAAGATTCATTGATGACGGCTTCATCATATGGGACGGCCCTCGCAACAAGCTGGACAACTTTCTTCAGATTCTCAACTCCCTTGATGACAACATCCGCATCAAAGCTGCTGTTTCAGAAAAGGAGGTGGTCCTTCTCTACCTCCGAATCTTCAAAGGAGAGAAATTCCACAAGTCTGGGCTGCTGGATACAGCCACGTACCAAAAACCAATGAACTCAATCAGTATGCGGTACTGATACTCGGTATCAGTACTCAATCAGTATCTCTTCTAGTCTCCCGCAACTGAGGAGTTGCGTCGAAAAGCAGGTGGCGAGTGCGTAGCCAGATAGGAGCAACAGGAGGCAGGGTCACGTTGAAGGCAGGAAGGGGGAAAAGGTCCTCAGAGGGGCGTAGGCAGGCGGGGGAGGCGAGCAACCATGGGTCGCGTCATCAGGGCGCAGCGTAAGGGTGCGGGGTC
>SZWC01002046.1:92911-103057 GCA_023375785.1 Penium margaritaceum | reverse complement strand
CCTCTCTCTCTCTCTCTCTCTCTCTCTCTCTCTCTTTCTCTCTCCCGCCTTCGCTGCTCAAGTTGCCAGTCTCGCTGTTGTTCATGCGTCAGTGTGTTCTCCCTCGTTGCTTCGCGTCGTTCATGTTCTCACCGACGTCATTCGTCTCACGTCCGCGCCTCCTCGCGCATGCGCTCTCTCTCCCGATGCTACTGACCTCCTTCTTCTTTCCCTCACTATTGTCCCTTCCTTCTCTCCTCTGCTCCCCTCCCCATTGTTGGATTTTGTGAGCTTGCAGCGACAAAGCCACCGCATGCTCTGATGCAGCAAGGGGGTCCCCTGCTGCCGTAGGATCTTTTATGCCCAGCAAGCATGCCTTGTACACTCTGTTGAGAAACTAGCGGAAGCAAGAAATATGGAGTTGAATCTTGTTAAAAGCACAAGTATTGTACAAGGAACAACAGCTATGCAGACAGCTCAGCGGTGTGCTCTGACATAACTCCTGGCCCTAAACTGGGGCGCAACGCCTTGCTAGGCCGTCAAGGCTGTCAGAGCAAGGGTCTCGGCACAGCCACCGTCGCAACAGTGAATGGCCTTCAGGATGTCAGGGCGTCCTCCTCCCAGGCTAGCAGGCCTTGCCAGGCTTACAGGGGCCTTGGAGGGATTGACCTCCTCCCAGGCTGGCAGAGCTTGCCAGGCTTACAGGGATCCTGGAGGGATCACCAGCATCGTCCTCCACCCAGGCTAGCATGCAAGTGCCAGGCTTATAGTGGTCTTGTAAGGAACTCGAGCAGCATCGTTGTTGAAGGTGCTTTGGTGCTAAGGCATGGAGCCTTGCACGTGATGTTGGAGAGATGATACTGGCGATGCTGGCATACTGAGAAGTGGTAGGACCTCCGTCTTTTATACTTGAGGTCCTGGCAAGTTGACCACCTGAACGAGAAGCTTCCTTCAGGTTGTCCAGGTCTGCTGCCACCTCTGCCTTACTCTGGAGAAGCTTCCATCCAATGGAAGCTTCCTTCAGTCTTGGGCTCTTACTGATACCTGTGATGCTCCAGGGGGAAGCTTCCTCCTTTAAGAAGCTTCATCAGGTCTTCAGGTGAAGCTTCACCTGAAGTTTGCTTGTTCATCAGGCCTTCCTATGATGATCGTTGATCTCGCCATGCTGCCGCATCAGGCTCGTTGATCAGGATCCACCTGAAGCTCGCACCAGATTGGCCCATGTTGGTAGAAGGGTTCTTGGCTCCATGCATGAGGCTGCTGATGTAGTGGAAGCCTCATATTCAGGGTGCATGATACTTGCCCAGTCAGCTACAAGACTCCCTGACCGGGGGTGGCTGTGCAGTACTATGCAGCTAGTAGCTCTCCTTTTCCTGGAGCCAGCTTAGGGGCATGCGCGAGCCTCTTGCGCATGCCAGCACAGTATAGTACGTTTCAAGCCCTTTAGGCTACGCCAGGGCTGGATGCCAGAATCTGTCTGGCCTGTACGGAAGGAAATTCTCAGTCGACGTGGACCCGGGAATCCACCATAAAATCCGTAACTTTCCGTACAGTGCTCCAAACGCAATACCGTCTTCACCATATTGGATCTTGGCACCAGCGCAGTAATTGCTTCACTCAACACTCCCCCTCGATTGGTGCGCTGGTGATTCGGAAAAGTGTCTCACTTGCGTGCTCCCAAGAAACTGCTTGACTCACTCTGCCTCGGAGTGCCTTTGAAAAATGGAGCCGACTTGTGGCCTCGGTCAATGGTAAAAATCCCCGAACGTTGAAGATCGAATGTCGGCTGCTCGACTCCAAAAAAAGAATCCCCCTATCCCTCGATAGAAGGTACTGGAACGAGGCTTCTGGAGCCTTTTCACGCTCGATTGGGAATTTACGGTTTCACTCAGGCATGCACGCCCTTTTGAAAAATTGTTTTGGTGGCGTATGGCTGGCCACAACCACGATGTGGCTTGGCGGTTGCTTCGCCGAGGCTCTTGGGAGTCTTTTTCGGGTTTTTGAGCACACGGATGTCTCCAGCATTTTCGTCGGGTGAGGTTGGGGTCACCTCACCACTTTGACCCTTCGAGGTTGCTTGGTGGTGAAGCAACTCTTCTCGAATGCATGCACCGTGATTTCCATGCACGTGCGTTTGGGCGGTCCTGTGCGAGGTGGCGGCTGCATGGCGGGACCGCCGTAGGGACCACGTGCTAGGACCGCTTCCGCGAACGCCGATGTGAGCACTCCCGTGGGAGAGTATAAGAGTCCTTCGCCTCCAGTCACACCACAATATCAGTGACTGCTCCCCCTGTCGTGTTAGGCTACTGCCCTCATAATCTGCTCTGCTTCTTCACCTCCTTTAGCTTTGAGGAGGTCTTGCTGTAGGCTAACGCCATGGCTAGGGCAGATCCGGCACCCTTCCGACCCTCCATGACTGGTTCTTGGTCGTCAGCTCCTCGCGACTAGGGTGTTTCTACCCCTGTGAGACAGCCATCCTGGCTGTTCCGTCGCGTCACTTGGGGTCTGGCCGTGCCAGTCTCGCTTGTGTTGTTTCCGGTTGACACGGCCAAATCCATGGCGTCCCATGTTGCTGCCGCCGTTCTTGGTTGCGGCCTTCCGTGCTGGCTGCTTCCTTGACCGTCTCGCCGTCTTTCTCCGGCAAAATCAGAGCTCGCAGCTCCTCGTCGACTAGCATTTTTCTTTCTCTCCCCGGTTGGCCGGGGTCTCGTTGCGAGCGGGCAGGCTGCGCGAACTGCTTGCGAGCAGCCTTTCCTTCTTTTTTTTTCCCTTTTCTTCCTCTCTCGCCCTGGTCGGCTGGTCTTCAAGGCCCTCCCCCTCGCTATCCGCCGCCAGCTAGAGGCTTCGCGAGGAGCCCTGCCGTCGCGGCAGGGCTCTGCTGCGGTCGAGGCCACCGTAAAGGCAGGGGCCCTACCGCAGTCGGTCGCGGCAGCTCGCGCTGGCCCAGCTCCCCGTCACGGCGAGCTGGAGCGGTCCAACGCGGACATCCACCTCCCCCTCGCTCATCAACCAACCGTTGAGCTGGCACTGACGGGGGCTCGTTCTGCTCGCGCAAGCGAGCGACTTCGTTTTTCCCTCCTTTTTTTTCCTGGATGCCCAGTTTTCGCTCGCGCGAGCGAGCGATTTCTTCTTCCTTTTTTTCGCCAAATCGCCCGGCTGCCCCTTTCCAATCGCTTTCTCCGCCGGCTGAGGACAGAGGACTGCTTCAGGTCAGAATTTGTAACTGACCTATTTCAGTCCCAACTGAGCAGCAAAGTGAGCTGCTCCCTGGAACTGGCTCCCATGGCTTTCTTTTTCTCCCACTGCTCCAAACGCGTAGTGTGCACGCAGCAGATGCAACCTTTTTTTCCTCCTTTTTTTTTCGCTCCTCGTGTGGGCCCACCTGCCACGCTGGTCGCGTGGCCTTCTTCACGCCTTCCTGTCGGCGGCATAATGGACTACGCGAGGGGCCCTACCGTCGCGACAGGATCTTGCCGCCGTCGAGCGGCTGCCTCACCTCGATGTGGCCTACCGTCGCGGTAGGCCTCGCAGGCCCAGCTCGCCATCTTGGCTTGCTGACCCGCCGTAGTGGCTCACCAGCTGCGATAACATCCCGCGACCGTAGTACGGTGGTTGCATTCGGCGCTGGCCGATCCATGAGAAGCTGTGTTGACCACCGTTATTTATATTTTTTTTTGCCGCTCCGTTCCAAGTGTGCAGTGCGAGCGCAACTTGTGCACATGGACGAGAACGACAGCGGCTGCTCACGTCGATGACGTCATCACCCTGCGCCATTGCAAGAGGTGAGGTCGATTTTGCAAAAAAGGCCCGACGAGAGCTGCTGCAAATTTTGTAGCAACATCTGCCACTGCCAGCCGCCTGTCAGGAGTTGCAGCAATGGACTCCGCCTCCGTAGACAGTGGTCGACATCCAAATCCAAGAGAAAGTTACAGCTGTCGTTGTTTATCTCCTTTTCTCCCCCTTTTGACTGCAATCCTTGATGCTTGTCGATGAATTTGTGGCAGGATCAAAAACCCGTGGAGAGAGAATCCAAATCTTTCCCATAATTGTGATGATTCTCTCCCACTCTGGCCTCCTCCCTCTCATTGTTGAGAGTCCGGATCATTGCGGTGGCGCTCAAGGTCCCGCAAGTCTGCTGCCACTTAGTTCACGAGAGCGCGAGAATCTCCACCGGCACTGCGTCCGTGGAGAATCGTTTTTTTACCCATGCCACCTCCATGAGGTGGGCTTATTACAACCGTAGATTATGACTCTAACTCGCATGTCACCCAGGTTGAGGTGGGCTTACTTCCACCACCTGCCAACACGACAGGATTTTCCTCGCGTAGCTTTGCTCTTTTTACAAAGGCTACTTCGAGGTCGGTCGATGACCTTTCACTCCTCCTCTTCTTCCGCTTCCTTTGTTGCCCGATGCGAGCTAGAAGGTGGGAAGTGGAGATGCGGAACACACAAGTTGAGTTGCTATTGAAGCACTTAGCCTTCTCGCCGTTGTGTTAGCACCGTTGACTTGCTGGTCGATGGTGATGAGCTGATTTGTTGCTTCCACCTTGCCACCTCTTCTGCCGATGACATGCCGAATCGTTGAGAGCTGTGATGCTCTTCACATCAGAATGCTACTCCTCGTAGCTCGTTCTGAGAGCAAGAGAAGTGGCATCGTCTGCATGGTTTCTGTTCTTTTGCAACTTTGTCCGGATCCTCCTTGGCGGCTAGTTGCTTTGGCTCTGCTTTAGTGCATAGCGTGGCAGATGTGCACTCCATCCTTTCACGTTCAGCCGTTGCAAAATTGCAGGTTGCCGTGGTTCCTTGGCAACTTTCGACGTTGCCGATGTGCTTCCCTCGCATGATTGATAAAGCGAGATTGGACTGGGCCAAGTGCTTGTGCCAAGCATTGGCACTATGCCGTGTCCACGGTTGCTGGACAAGCCAAAGGCTTTACTTGCAAAGCTGCAAGTTCCAGCCGTTGCCCCACTGCCTCATCCGGTGTTGCATTGTCCACCGTTGCTTAATTTTGCATGCCTCCAAGTGCAGATGCGGCTGATAGCATCACTCGAGACATGACAAGCTCCAACGATGAAGGAGCAGATGTGACTTCCGACAGCAATGGTGCTTGCGCTCTTAGGTATGGCTCCCCCTGGCACATATGATTACACAGCTGCTTAGGTCGGGCCATCCGTGGTTACAACTGAGAGATGTGTGTAGATGCAAACACACACATCTCTTGCTCATGTTGGTAAAGGAGCTCATGTACGCCAATCTGCTGCCGAGTCACTATGCTTCCCTCCTTGAAAGCACTTCCTCCTTCTGTCACATGAGGAACAGTATTGAGTGGTCCTGCTCCGCGTGTCATCAAAGCACTTGATGGTTGTGCCTTGAAGTGCTGCATTGTGTCAGTGCACGTAGATGCTTGTGATAGCACCACTGCTAGCGTGACCGTTGGTGGCATATCCAATGCAACTCTTGCTTGCGGCGGTTGCACAGTTGTAGCTGGCTGCTGCACCAATGAGAGGTGGAGTTTCTGGTGCATCTCCTCCATCTGGTATAGCTGGTATTGAAGCTCTAACATCCAAGCTTCATTCTGCTGCCATTTCCCCTTCCAAAGGAGAATCGAAAAATTGATTAACTATTGTCGCAAGTCTTCCGTCGCACGTTCATGAGCTTGACATGCGGTGGTTGCTTGAAGCGTGTGCAACATTACTTCTGCCAAACGCCTTGGCTCTTCAACTCCTAGCGTTGGCTCTGCCATATGGAAGCTGTCTTCCAAGCTCATGGGCAAACTTGGTGGCACAGATGGACGATGAGACGGTGTACAATCAGCACCCCTGTTCTCAATCTCCATCATGCTCCCCTCTTTAGTGAGTTGTGCAGGTAGACCGTCGCCTTGGGCGTCTGCGCTGCACCTTACGGAAGGAGACACCTGATGTCTCCGACATGGGCTGGAGCACTCCATCTCCACAGGAGTTGCAAGAATCGGTGGGACTGCTCCTCCAGCAGGTACGGGTCCTTCTTAGGCCGCAAAAGCATGCAACACTGGTGCTTGGAGCACATGCTGAGCTTGAGTCATGGGTGGAACAATCTGGGCAGGTTGTGGCCGCTCAGCCACAAACGTCGGTGGCACGCCTCCTTGAGGTGGTGCAGATGGTTGCACCAGTGGAGATAGGGCTCCTTGCGTGAGTGGAGGATGGCTTGCTCGAGGCAGATGTGCAAATGATGCGTGTGAACCTTGTTGCCACTGCATCTGCTGCAGCTGTTGCTACTAGTTCTGAAGCTGTTGCTGTTGAAGTTGTTGTTGCTGAGCCCATGTCAACTGCTGCTGAAGTTGTGATATTTGGGCTGCTTGAGCTGCATGTGACTGTTGTAGCTTCTGCGTCTGTGATGCTTGAGCTGCATGGGTAAGCTACTCCTGTTGACATAGGAGCTCTTGAGTGGCAATCTGCTGCCTCAGCGCCTCCCTCTCTTGCTCCACAGCTTGAAGTGCTGCGGCTTCTTGTTCCGCCATACGTTGCGCCTCCTCAGCCAAGCATTACGCCTCTGCAGCTTGGCGTTGTACGTGGTCTGTGACATGGCGCCCCTGCTCTTGGCCCATGCGCATGCCATGCAGAACGGATTGGTCATCAAATGTAGGAGAAGCTGACTGAGCGTTCTCCTCTTCCATGTTGCTCGTGCTTCAGTGTAGGTGGAACACCGCTCACACGCGTGGAGTGGCGTCACCTCCACCTCTGGCTCAGCACTTGTACAGGGCTGGTGGAGAACGTCTCCACCACCAACGTAGTCTGTTGCTAATGCTGCTACAAACTGCCGAGAGCACCACCTAGAGCTTTAATACCATGTTAGACATGGTATGCTCTCTGTCTTGTGCAAGCCAGATGACCCAAAGGTCGGTTCTGCTGCACGCTTAGGAGAAGGCGAACGTCGCTCCTCCTCAAGCTTGTATAGCGATGGTGAAGGATTGCTTCACCAATCCACACTACTGCTGCTGTAGCTACTACTGCTGCTACTACTGTAATAGCATTGGCTGGACAAAGAACCTACTGCTCTGATACCATGTTGGTTTTTGTGAGCTTGCAGTGACAAAGCCATCGCATGCTCTGATGCAGCAAGGGGGTCCCCTGCTGCTGTAGGATCTTTTATGCCCAGCAAGAATGCCTTGTGCACTCTGTTGAGAAACTAGTGGAAGCAACAAATATGGAGTTGAATCTTGTTAAAAATACAAGAATTGTACAAGGAACAACAGCTTTGCATACAGCTCAGCGGTGTGCTCTAACATAACTCCTGGCCCTAAACTAGGGCGCAACGCCTTGCTAGGCCGTCAAGGCCGTCAGAGCAAGGGTCTCGGCACAGCCACCGTCGCAACAGTGAATGGCCTTCAGGATGTCAGGGCGTCCTCCTCCCAGGCTGGCAGGCCTTGCCAGGCTTACAGGGGCCTTGGAGGGATTGACCTCCTCCCAGGCTGGTAGAGCTTGCCAGGCTTACAGGAATCCTGGAGGGATCACCAGCATCGTCCTCCACCCAGGCTAGCACGCAAGTGCCAGGCTTATAGGGGTCTTGTAAGGAACTCCAGCAGCATCGTTGTTGAAGGTGCTTTGGTGCTAAGGCATGGAGCCTTGCACGTGATGTTGGAGAGATGATACTGGCGATGCTAGGATACTGAGAAGTGGCAGGACCTCCGCCTTTTATACTTGAGGTCCTGGCAAGTTGACCACCTGAACGAGAAGCTTCCTTCAGGTTGTTCAGGTCTGCTGCCACCTCTGCCTTACTCTGGAGAAGCTTCCATCCAATGGAAGCTTCCTTCAGTCCTGGGCTCTTACTGATACCTGTGCTGCTCCAGGGGGAAGCTTCCTCCTTTAAGAAGCTTCATCAGGTCTTCAGGTGAAGCTTCACCTGAAGTTTGCTTGTTCATCAGGCCTTCCTATGATGATCGTTGATCTCGCCATGCTGCCGCATCAGGCTCGTTGATCAGGATCCACCTGAAGCTCGCACCAGATTGGCCCATGTTGGTAGAAGGGTTCTTGGCTCCATGCATGAGGCTGCTGACGTAGTGGAAGCCTCATATTCAGGGTGCATGATGCTTGCCCAGTCAGCTACAGGACTCCCTGACCGGGGGTGGCTGTGCAGTACTATGCAGCTAGTAGCTCTCCTTTTCCTGGAGCCAGCTTAGGGGCATGCGCGAGCCTCTTGCGCATGCCAGCACAGTATAGTACGTTTCAAGCCCTTTAGGCTACGCCAGGGCTGGATGCCAAAATCTGTCTGGCCTGTACGGAAGGAAATTCTCAGTCGACGTGGACCCGGGAATCCACCGTAAAATCCGTACCTTTCCGTACAGTGCTCCAAACGCAGTACCGTCTTCACCATATCGGAGCTTGACACCAACGCAGTAATCGCTTCACTCAACACCCTTGTCCACCCGTCCCCCCACCCTCATCTTCTGCCTTCCCCAACGATCTCCTTTCAGCCATCTCCCCTCCGTCCTCCCCCTCCAGCATTCCCCACTCCTCACCGTCGTCTTCGCCTACATCCACTCTGTCCCTCCCTTCCTTTGTCCTCCACCCCCTCCCCCTCTCTCCCCGTCTTGCCACCCCCTCCACTTCCCTTCCCTCTCCCACACCCTCCACCTACACCTCCAACCCACCGGTCCCCTTCCCCTCATCTCCGCCGGTCGCTCGCTCGCCCTCCTCCGGCTCCTCCACCTCCCTCTCTGATGGCCTTTCACTCCCCGTCTCTCCCACATCCTCCTCGTCCTCTCCTCACACCCTTCTAGTTCTCGATCCTCGTTCTCTGCCTTCCCATCTCCCTTCTGCCACTCTACAACCTCTTGTCCCTCCTCCGTCATAGTCTACGCGTGCTCGCAAGCGGTTCCGTCAACGACAACGTCGTTCCCTTGACCCTCCTCCTTCTCCATTGCCCCCCCTACGTCTTTGCCCTTGCATACCTCATCCGATCATTCTCCCGTCCTCAATGACCTTCATCATCGGCTCATCACCCTCATCCGATGCTTTCGTGCCATTCTCGCTACCTATAACCTCACCGAATCCTACATTTCGACCTTGTCCCTTGATTCCCTTCAAGCGGTCATTGACAACGCCACCATGCTCGTCTTGTCTACCACTGAGCTCCTTGTACCGTGACCCATGATTCTGCGACACCGTCGTGTCCCTTCCCAATCCTCTGTGTGTGATCCCGAACTCTCATCCACGTGTCTCTGAGCCTTTCCGTCCTTTGTATGTGTCTCTTGCTCTCGATGGCGAGACCCACTTGTGTATGGGAGCCAAGTCCTATTTGTCTCTGCATCCGCGTCGGTCTCGCTTCCATCACCGTATTTTGCGTCGCCGTCTTTCTTCCCTGGTGATACCCACATAAGTGTGGGAGCCACGTGTTACTTGTCGCTACATGTGTCATATTCCAGCGCTAGGCTCCAATTAGTGTTTGTGGTGAGTAGTGCCTCGTTGAGGTTCTTGAGTTTTTAGCCTCAATCATGGTGTGGGTGATGTCCCATGCGTTGATTCACACATCATACATCCCACTTTGGTGGTGAGACCCGCTATGATGTGGGAGCCACGTTACCAGTTAGAGTGTGTCGACTTCATGCACCTCTCTGCTTGCATGATCATGTTAAACATTGTAGTTTTGAGTACAACAAGACCCATCCGTGTGATGGGAGCTGTTGATGTGATCATAGGAAAAATTGCGGTCAGGGTCACGTCCAAATGCAAGCGGATGGGCGAGGTGGTTGTCCCCTGGCATGAGCCACCTTGCCCATGTAAGCTCTCGCTCGTGCCATTGTTGCGTTACTTCTCATCTCCAACTTTCAACTTACCTTGATACACTCCAATTCCCCCTCCCCCATCCTATACAACACTATATCTATATCTATATCTATATCTATATCCATATCTATATCTATATCTATATCTATATCTATATCTATATCTGTATCTATATCTATGTCTATATCTATATCTATATCTATATCTATATCTATATCTGTATCTATATCTACATCTACATCTATATCTCTATCTATATCTATATCTATATCTATATCTATATCTATATCTATATCTATATCTATATCTGTATCTATATCTATATCTGTATCTATATCTTTATCTGTATCTATATCTACATCTATATCTTTATCTATATCTATATCTATATCTATATCTACATCTA
>SZWC01002046.1:55562-92653 GCA_023375785.1 Penium margaritaceum | reverse complement strand
TATATCTATATCTATATCTATATCTATATCCATATCTATATCTATATCTATATCTATATCTATATCTATATCTGTATCTATATCTATATCTGTATCTATATCTTTATCTGTATCTATATCTACATCTATATCTTTATCTATATCTATATCTATATCTATTTATATATCTATATCTATATCTATATCTATATCCATATCTAAATCTAAATCTATATCTATGTTTATATCTGTCTATACCTACATATTTACCTATATTTATATCTATGTCGATAATTTTTTTCATTCTTAAGTTTACTAGGTCAACGTAAATATTTACATTCACATATGTTTACCGATATGCATACTTATTTCTTGATCAAAGCATGGATTAAGTCTTTTGTGTTGAACTTTGAATATTTTGATTTTCTTGTACGTTTTGGGCCAATACTGAGATGAATGCACCGACTGTAGATTTTCTCGTCTTATCTTCTTTTTTGGCATATCTTGTACGTTTTCTTTTCGTGGATGTTGAAGTTCAGATCGTGTTTTGGCGTCGATGTCCTCCTCCTAGTCTTCCATTTCTGATGATGTTTTTCTTAATTAAACGGAAGGATCCAAAGTGGAAAAGAAAGATATTTGATCCTATTCAATAACGTTATTCTCTTCTAAGAGTTGCTATTCACTTTTTTCAGCTTACAAATTGGTGTAATGGATAGACAACTTTAAGGGAAGGATTCTTTGATACAGATGGGATTAGAACGTGACATATTTAAGACATCAGATTCTTAAGTCAACATTTCTTATGTATGCGCTCACGAAACAGGTCCTTGCAAAACGTCAAGATCTTCACTCGACAGTCGTTATACCTATGGGGCGCATACGCGATAGCTCGGATATGTTTGCCCTTTTGTCTATTTCTACATCACTATGTGTATGTATCAATGAATATGCTTGTATTTGTATTTATCTTAGTATCTACATTTTTACATGTATTTGCATTTGTATTTGTATGAGTAAGCTTATTTCTATTTATATTTGTATTCTCACCTATCATTTCATCTATATCTATACATGTATAATTTTACAAATATAATTTTTCAATCTTTATGTGTATATGTATTCATATTTATACTTGTATATCTATATGTTTCATGTATATATACATCTTATTTTTTAAGTACAAGTGTACCTGTACACTATATCCATATCTAGTTATTTTACTTATTTCTTTATATTTGTCTCATATGTATATGTATATATACTTGTATCTATGTTTGTATGCGTATTTGTATATGTAAGTTTGTGTAAATGTGTCTCCTTTTGTATCCATGTATGTATCTACATTGATGTTTGCATTTTTATTTGTATCTTTATCTATATCTATACATGTATGTACGTCAATAACTATAACTTCATTTGAATTTTGTATTTATATTTTTACAATTTTTTTATAAATCTATATTCTAATCTTTATTGAAATTTTTATCTTTATTTATATCTATGTCTGTATTTATATATGTGTTTCTATACCTATATATAGCTTTTTATATGTCCAAACATCTATTTTCATCTTTTTTATTCATCATATTCAAGTTTAGGTTGTATATTTGAATTCATATCTCAATTGTAGCTACACATTAATCTATTTTGTTCTTAAATTTTATTCTTCAATTTTGCGTGTAAGTGTTTATGTCTTTCCTTTTATGTATCTACATTTCTATATTTATTCAAACTTTACACATACATACATAGATTCATATTTTTTATGTCTTTGTTTTTGTTTATCTATTCATTTATATTTATAATCGTATTCATAACTTTATTTAGTTATCAATATCAGTATTTAGATTTTTAGTATACTTTTTCTTGATTTGCAATCGCACTTGTATAGTTTTCGGTTTTTGTATCATCATTTTTTATGTATTTATTGTTAGAGGTGACAATTACTACGCCTATTTTTTTATCAAGCTGGCACAATCGGTTTATTAATCCGAGGAGCTTGCCAGGGGTTAAGGAATTTTCTCTCACAAATTCCCGGGTTCAACGGCGGAGATTTTCTCTGCTTGTACAGGCCAGATTTAATTCTGGCATCTAGTTCCACATGGGGAATGGACCCTAGAAATATAAAATACTATGTGTTGCATGCACAACAGAGATGTGCATGCCTCCTGACCCAAACTAGTCAGTAGTTGTGCAATGCAACTACGCAATGCTGGGTTCTAGGCTAGGTCCAATCAGGGTGGGGCTACACCTGACTCGGCAATGTGGACTGCCATGCATAGCCTGCTGCATCAGTACAACTCAGCAGCAGCATGCAAGGCCCAGAATGCGGACCCCTCTACATCAACGCAAACGTGCACGACATAGCACTGCATCACAGCATGCATGCATGAGTCATCACCCACATGCAAATCCAGTAGTGGGGACCGCTCTGCATCAGCACGGCCATGCACAACTTAGCAGTAGGAGTTACTTGAGGGGTTATTGCCTACAGGAAGTTTTTCCAGGCTTGGAATCTTTCCACCTACAGTTGTAAGATTCTACCAGCTAGGAATTTTGTCAACTTGCCAGTAGCTTGCTATAAAAGGTGGCCAACCTGGCAATCTTCATTCAACAACTCAGTCGTCACCAAGCTTTCCGCCTACAAACAACCACAACAGCCTCCACCAGTTCTAGACATCACCTGAGGCCCAAGCTTTGCAGACACTCTTCTCGAGACCCCACTAAGCCTGGCAGCAGTCTGCCAGCCTGGGCAGGAGGATTCCCCTGACAAACTGAAGGCCTGATTACCTAGAAGAGGTGGCCACACTATGTCCAAGACCCAAGCTACTTTGCTAGAGCTGTCTTGCTAGACGTTGCCCACCTATGAGAAAAACGTTGTGTCTAGGCGTGAGAGTCCAGAGTTAGTCTCTAGCTAAGTTGTGTTGGCTTTACTATTTCTTGTACTATGATTGTGATCAACTACAGTCATTCAGTCCAAACATTCTCCCTACTTTCTACTCTATCTGTAGATGCTCTCTAAGCACAACGGTCCCAGCAGCAAGGAGCCTAGCCCTTGCTGCACCCCACAAAAATCAACATGGTATCAGAGCAAGGTGAGTGCAGACAACATCTACAGTCTGAGTCCTACCTAGTGGTATTTTGGAGGAGCTGAGGAATCCAATCACTTATGCTAGCGAGCAAATAATATCTTCAAGTGCCCAAAGTGGGATCCAGCGTGCAAACATCAGAGGCAACGTGGATTTCATGAGCAACATGGAGATGGAGAATTCAAGTGCAAAATCCCCACCTCTTGATGAGAATTCTATCCTACATGTTTTGCACATGGGGCAAGATCAGTGTCACCATGTGGCAGAGCAGGCAGAACGTAAGGCAGAAGAAGTGAAATGCTTGACATATGAAGCAAAGTGCATGACACAGCAAGAAGTAGCTACGTGCCAAGCTATGGAGCAAGAGACCATGACATTGAGGCAGCAACTTGGTGCACAAGAGCTACTCCGTCAATAAGAGCAGCTCACACGTGATGCTCGGATGCATCAGCGTCTACAGCGAATGGCATGGCTATAGTAGAAAAACCAGTTGCAACAGTAGCAATTGCAATTACAACAATAACAACAACAACAACAACAGTTTAATCATGCCCAGCAATCTTCACAAGCATCATCAGCACATTTACCTCAGCCAAGTCCCCCACCAGTCATGTAGCAGCCTGTCATTCCTCCCAGAGTACCACCAATAGCACCAGCATAAGTAGGAATACAGTAGCAATTCATAACCCAACAGCCACAGGTTCCATTGGGCATACCCACGATGGCACCATTTCAGCCATCTCCTCAAGCACCAATACCTCAGACATACATGGGGCGACCACATCCAACAATACAGCATGTGTTTCAAGAAACACGCAACCGACTGCAAGAAACGTGCAGCAGTGTCACACAACTAACCCAACATCTCCAACACGGAGAGTTGGGTACGAGGGGTTATAGGACATTGTCCCAACAGCAACAACCTTTATGCATCTACACAAGATCAAGATGCACCAGTTCAAGGAAGATAACTTCCCAACCTAGGCTCAGAAGTTCAAACAAGTGGCCCAAATTCACAGCATCCGGAAGTTCTGTTGATGTTTGTGGGGTGCAGGAAGGGTTAGGTTCCTTGCTGCAGGGACCGTTGTGCTTGGAGAGCAACCACAAAAAGAGTAGAATGCTGGAACTGAGAGAATGCTGGGACTGAATGACTATAGTTGATCACAACTATAGTACAAGAGACATTACATCAAACACGTATCAGCTAGAGAAAAACTCTGTAATCTCATGCCTAGACACAGCTCCTGGCCCACAGGTGGGCAACATCTAGCAAGACAACTCCAGCAGAGTAGTTTGAGTCTTGGGCGTAGTCTGGCCACCTCTTCTAGGTAGTAAGGCCTTCAGGTGGTCAAGGGCGTCCTCTTGCCCAGGCTTGCAGACTACTGCCAAGCTTACTAGGGTCTTGAAAAGACCTTAATAAGACCCTTAAAAAGACTGCAGACGGAAAGCTTGGTGATGACTGAGTTGTTAATTGAAGACTGTCAAACAGGCCACCTTTTATTGCAGGCTGCTTGCAAGTTGACAACTGTCCAGGCTGATGGAAGCTTCTGGCTGCAGGTGGGAAGATTCCTAGCCTCGGAATCTTCTTGTAGGTAATAGCCCCTCTAGTAGCTCATGCTGCTGAGTCGTGCATGGTTGTGCTGATGTAGAGCGGTCCCTGCTTCTGGCTTTGCATGTGGCTGATGACTCGTGCATGCATGATGTGACGAAGTGTTATGTCGTGCATGCATGAGTTGATGTAGAGTTGTCCCCACTCTGGGCCTTCCATGCTGCAGCTTAGTCGTGCTACTGCAGCAGCTGATGCAGGGCGGTCCACATTGCCAAGTCAAGTGTAGCTCTACCCAAACTAGACTTAGCGCAGAACCCAGTAGTGCATAGTCGCACTGCACAGGTGTTGATTGGTCTCGGTCAGGAATGCACAGCCCTGTTGCGCATGCAGCTCACGGTATTTTACACTTTTAGGGCCCATTCCCCGCATGGATCTAGATGCCAGAATTAAGCAGAGAAAATCTCCGCCGTTGAACACGCAAATTTGTTTCAGAGAAAATTCCCTAACTTCTTGCAGGCTCCTCCGATTCCGAAATCGACTATGCTAGCTTGACCAAAAAAATAGCACAATGATCATCAACTCTGACACTCTCCCTCGATTGGTGCACCGAAGAGTTTTTCTAGTTGTCGCTGAAGAAACCAGTGACTTCGGGTGTCTCCCAGAGGGTTTCGATGTCGAAAGCAATTTCTGCTGCTTCCCCGGTATAAGAAAAAAATAGAATAGGTTTTTTCATGCTCTCGGGCTCAAAATCGCTCTTGACTGCAATGACTGGGGCTCCTTGTGGGTATTTTTCAACTTTGAGAGGTTGCTGCTGGGCTTTTTCTACTATTTCCACCATTAAAAAAATTGGTGCCGTCTCAGGTTGTCTTGCTCGAATTCAGGGTCACGTCACTAGCTCGCCACTTGCTGAGAGCCTGTTTTTTCTCACCAAAACTGCTTGTCGAGTGAGAAAATTGCACCAAACTCTTTGGCTTTCGCAACCCGTCTTTTTCCTGCCGCCATCTTTGTACTTCTTCCAGCTCGCTTTCCAGGTTTCGTCCCGAAGTGGGTGGAGCATCTGTAGCACGTTAACGAGAGGTCAGCTTACTCGCCAACTCTTTGGTGAGTGAGGGATCCCCTTTTTCTGCGGCGCTCGCTCGCTTGACCCCCCTGCCTGTCGCGAGACGACAGGCAATCTTGCTTTCAAGCCTGCCGTCGCGACAGGCCAGCCGCTTGCTGCCGCCCCTGCCCCTCTCGCAGCTCGTCCCCCCCCCTCTGCTTTCGCCGCAACTGCTCCGCCGCGATCCCCTGCTTCACACTCTACTATCGCGGTAGGCTGTCGCGGCAGGCACCCCTGCTTCGGCGCTTCTCTTATAGCTTGCTGCGGCCGCTGCTGCCCTCGCACACTCTTTTTGCAAAACAAATCTTGCGAACCCTTTTCTGCTCTACTTTCCCCATCCACGTTGCCGAATTTTTGTTTTTCTTTGACGACAGATGTGAGTCTTCGGAGCGGTTTTTCACAAACGTAAGAGACTGAAGTAGGTCTTCTAACAAAGTAAGGGACTGAAGTGGGTGGTTGAAGCTGCTGATTGTCTGGAAGTACAAAGGATTTTTTGTAACAGGTTGCTGAGGGGAGACAGGTGTAAATTTTTCAGATGTGATGCCAACATTGAGCGTTACGGAGTCTTTCGGTGATGAAAGGACTCGAACTGCTGCTAGGGAATTTTCTACTAAAGGTGAATTTTCTTGATGGCTGTGGATCTCTGCTGCATGCTCCACAAAAAAAAATTCCGTGCACCATGAGGCACGAATCTCTCATTTTCTGTGTGCAGAGATCGCCGATGGTGTTGGCGCGCGTGTTCGACTGTCGCGTGTCTCTCAGGTCACCCTTCTTCTGGGGATACTACGAGTGGGCACTACGCGTAAGTCCACATTGCTCCATACACCTGTAAAAAATGTCGTTCGGGATAATTTTTGTCAATGCATCTGCTGCTTGTGCTGTTCCGGGAACGTGCAAGAGGACAATTGTGTGGTCGATTACCTTTGAGCGAATCCAGTGGATGCGAATGTCAATGTGCTTCATCCACCCCTAAAATTTTGTCAAGTTTGCAAGGTTGATAGCCAATATGTTGCGACGTAAACGGTTGGTCAGGTCGTGCTGCGGGATGCAGATGTCGTCAAGAAGGTTCCAGAGGTAGGTAACCTCCTGAGTTGCTGATGTCACCGCGACGTACTCGGCTTCAGCTGAGCTGAGTGTGATGACATTTTGCCTCCTGCTCAACCACGAGATTGCCGTTCCACCCAGGAGATAAACGAATCATGTGGTGCTTCGACGGTCTTCCTTCGTACCGCCAAAATCTGCATCCACGTAGCAGCTCAGCTATAAGTTGCTTGACGAGCCGAAGACCAACCCTGTCTCTGAGGTAGTCCGAAAGAACCCGAGGACACAGTCCAGCTCCTTGCAAGCCCTTTCACAGCAGGTCTCATTCCCACGTGCCAGGTTGCTCACCGCAAACTAAAGGTCAGGTCGTGTGCAGCTTGCAGCGTGTATGAGAGAATCGACTCTGCTACGATAGTCAATCTCATTTCTCCCCCTTGGTCCCTGATGAATCAGCTGCTGCTGCGTTAGGGGAGTCGGAACGTGACGATCTAAGATGTCGAATCGTTCAAAGACATTGGTTGCGTAAGACTGCTATGACAACTTGAGCATGTGTGATGCACGATCACGTTTGATGCTCATGTCGAGTTATTACTCAAAGCTCGGCATCAGGATCACATTGACCTCTTTCGCCATTGCACAAGCAGTTGCGTGGATGAAGTCTAGCGACGAGCCGATGATCGGGATATTGTCGACGTAGAAGAGGACGTAGCAGTCTAGATGTTTGTTCTTAGCTTGACAATGTAGAACCAAGAAATCTTCGTAGGCTGATGAATGAAAGCCCAGTGACTCGAGGAGGCTTTGTAGCTTGCGGTACCAAAGGAGATGGCTCTGCTTCAACCCGTACAAGCTCTTAACGAGCTTGCATACTCTTCCGCTGTCGTCATCATATCCTTCTAGCTGCTACATATAGACCGTAGTGTCCATTGCTCCATGTAGAAAGGCGTTCTTGACGTCCAGCTGCTACACCTCGTAGTCTTTGACTGTTGCAACAGCGAGCATGATGCACGCTGTGGTATAACGGCTGACAGGTACGTAGGTTTCAAAGAAATCCTTACCTACCACCTGCGAGAACCCCTTTCCAACCAATCGCGCTTTAAACTTGTCGATGCTGCCTTCCGCCTTCGTTTTTACCCTAAACACCCACTTCACACCTACTGGCCTTGAGCCAGATGGCAGCTCTGCTATCTCCCAAGTTCCCTGCTCCATGAGGCTGTTGTATTCTGCATCAACTGCTGCTTTCCATTCTGCTGTAAACTCGCCTGCCAGTGCTTCCTTGAGTGACTTTGGCTCGGGCGGTAGTGCAGATGAGGCCTTGGAAAGGAGAACTTTCAGATGCGTTGTTGTGAAGTCAGCATGTACCCTATCATTCTCAGTATACACCGTGCATGCTGTGATCGCCATGTCGCATTCTACTTCATCCTCCTTGTACTGTTCTTCCATCTGTTGCTTCAGGAGGTGCATGAAGTGCTGGCGTTCGACTGTGCCGTCGGGCTGCTTCAGTCGCGTCGCCTCCGCACCATCTTGCATCACCATAGGATGGAATTTTCCATGGCCTACTATGACCGTCTCCTGATCAGTGGCGATGCGTTCATCGTGGTCAGTCACGAGGGCCACACTCGTGCGTACCGCCTCTTCACTTGCCTGATCCAGATCCATCGTGGTGAGTGGATCACAGTCTGCTACATTGTCTTGGATAGAATCCACAAATGAGTCGTAGAATGACTCAAGGAGGTCTGGTGCGGTCGAGCACTTGGCTTCCCACCCTTGACGTGTCAGATGCTCAAAGGAAACAACATCAAGACTGGTGACGATTTGTTGAGAGTCGATGTCGTAGAACTTCCAACCTTTCATGTTGGGGCTTTGTTCGACAAACATGCCCTAAGCTCCTTTTTCTGTAAGCTTCCTGCGACATTCTTTTGGGATGTGGAGAAGCGCCATGCAGCCAAATGTCTGAAGCATGGTGATGTCCGGCTTTTAGTCGTGCCATGCTTCAAATGAAGTCGTGTCTGGTAAGGCTGTGTGTGGCACACGATTTCGCACCCAAACTGTTGGCCTCAAATCATACGGCCACCAGGAGTTGTCCAGCTGCGCTCCTAACAGCATGGATTTGAATGTCTCCTGAATAGTACGATTTTCCCTTTCTGCGACACCATTCTGCTGTGGGGTATATGGTGCAGAGAATTGTTGCATGATGCCCATGTCCTCAAGCTGTGACATGAATTCTATGCTGGTGTACTTGCCAGCATTGTCACAACGTAGGACTTGCAGCTTCTTTTTGCTTTGCCTCTCCGCCATTGCCATCCATTTGAAGAAGTAGGTTGGTGCTTCATTTCTAGTTTGGAGAGGGTAGCTCCAAAGAAAAAGTTTCACATCATGCTCAAAGATGAGGAAGTAACGGTGTCCACCATGGACTGTTGCTGAGGGGAGCGGTCCGCAGATGTTGGTGTAAACAAGTCTCAGCTTTTGGCTGATGTCGCATTTGCTTGCAAGACGGAACATTTGTCGTGGCAACTTGGCACGAACGCAGTCCTCACAAGGGTCAGTTATGCCTTGGCCACTTTTCTTGATGTCAAGGCTCTTCACATGGCCCTTCTTTGCCATGGATCCCACCAACTGATAGCTCATGTGGCCAAGCTTCTTATACCACACTACAGCATCTACACCCGCAGGTTGGTGTAGACTTGCTACTGCAAATGGGGAATCCGTCTCATCTTGAGCTGGTGCTCTGAAGTCCAGCTCAATCATGCCATGAGGAAGGAGCTGACCTTCTGCAAAGGTTTTTCCTTCATGGCTTTTCAGCGTGACATGCTTGCCGTTACTGATGACGCAAGCTCCTCTCTTCATCAATTGACCGACGGAGAGGAGGTTAACAGCAATGTCAGGTATGTAGAGAACGTTGCCAAACTTGACCTGTGCTCCATCATACCCTGTCAGGGTCATCATGTCCTTGCCGAGCACGAGCACCTGCTTGTTGTTGGTGACTGTCACGTAGCTCAAATCTGAAGGCTCGTAGTTATGGAGGCGCGATTTGTGGTACGTGATGTGCGAGGTATAACCGCTGTCCAGGTACCAAACTTAGGGCGAGCAAACCAGCTTGTCGCTCTGACTGTCTGACAACTGGGACACTGATGTAGTGTAGTCAAACTACTGCCCTTTGCCTTCCTCCTTCGCCTTCTGGTTGGACTCCTGACTATCCTTTTTACTCTTTTCTCCTATACTCTCCTTCTTCTCTCCCCCTTGATTCTTCCCCTTGAAGTTTCTCTACATCCTCCCTTTCTCCTCATTGCGCAACCTCTTGAAGCAGTCTTTCTTCACGTTCCCTTTCTTCTTGTCATAATGGCATGTGATATCAAGACGTGATCCGGTTAGCTGGCCAATGCCATTACATGCGATTGCCTTTCAGGAGGGAGCGCATTGACTCATGGGAGTATGCTGACTTCAATACTGGATGGCTATTTGACAGGGAGTGAGACGCGCTCTTCTCTCCTTCATTTTGGTAAGCTACATTGCTGTACATACGAGTTTTTTTGCTTGTGAGTTGGTGGTCTCTATGATTTGTCAACAACATCTTACAGACGTATGCCTCTGTCAGTTCTGCTTCACGCTTGAACTTGAGAACTTTCTTCACGCCATCCCAGTCTTCAGTGAGGCCGTTGAGTAGGAAGGTCACGAAGATTGGCTCAGAGATGGGTGTGTCTGTGATGGCAAGTTGGTTGCGGAGCGATTTTTCCTTATTGATGTAGCTCTCAATGTCACTGAAGCTGCTCAGGCAGATGTGGGAGAGCTCTATGAGGAGATGATACTTGAAAGTGGAGTCGCTCGTCATGTAGGTCTGTAGCAGATAGGACCATGCATGTTTGGCTGGCTCAGCTGTTGCCTCGTACATGCGAATGGCTTGCTGAATGCGAGGACTTAGCTGATTGTCAAGCACCATGTATGCAGCTTGCGTGAAGTGGTTGAAATTCGACACAATGTGTGGTGGAGATCCTGGGGGAGGAGGAAGGTAATAGCCAGTGTAGAACTTCCAGATGCTGTGAATCTGGGCCACTTGTTTGAACTTGTGGGCCTAGTGCGAGAAGTTAACACCATCCAAGTGGTCGATCTTGATCTTATGCAGATGCATAAAGGCTGTTGTTGTTGGCACAATGTCCTCTAACCCCTGGTACCCGACTCCCTGTGTTGGAGTTGTGTGACACTTCTGCACGTTTGTTGTTGCCGGTTGAGCCTGAAACACAGGCTACACTGTTGGATGTGGTTGCCCCATGTATGTCTGAGGCGATGGTGCTTTTGGAGATGGCTGAAATGGTGCCATTGTGGGCACGTCCGAGATTGAGATAATCAACTCAAAATCGTGCACTCGTAGATCAGTGCACGATTTTGGGTCGGAAGTCCGACTTCGGGGGGCGAAATCGGACTTCGCCCGGCTTTGTGAGGTCGCAGGCGGAGCTTTGCCAGTAAAGTCGTCAAACAATCACAAACCCCTTGAGCGAGGGGTTTGTGACTGTTCGAGGGGGGTTTGCGGGTAGGTTTGGATGGGGGATCCGAGACTCCCCCTGCGATAGAAGGGAATTTGCCGGGCCCCGCTATCGTGGGGCCCAGCAGATGCCCGCACAAAAACAAAACCCTAAACCCCCCAATGTAATTCGTGGATGGGTTTGTTTGACATTTGGGCTTCAAACTGGGGGTTGAACGTGGATTTGTGTGGTTGGAAAAAAAAGGGCATTTTTGCTCGTTTGCAATCGAGCGACGACCCCTCTTTTTTTGCGTCAGACATGCAAACCCTATCGTACGATGTAGGGTTTTATGTTTTGCGCGGGCTTTGCCCGCGCAAAATACAAAAAACCCTATATCGTACGATATGGTTTGCATGTCTGACGCAGAAAAAAAGGGGTCGTCGCTCGATCGCGACCTCGCGATCGAGTGATGACCACCGTTCTGACATCGGCGAAGCCGATGTGAGAACGATCGGAATTCACCCTCGATTTTGGTGAAAGAGGGGTCTTCGCTGAAATCAAGGGTGAAGTCGGAAAGAAACTTCCGACGCGGCTTTTTTGGCCGATGCACTCGAACTCGAATGCATGTTTTTATGTCAATAAACCCTAAATGGCACGTACAATGGAACCTGTGGTTGTTGGACTGGAAACGGCTGTTGCATTCCTACTTGTGCTGACGCTGCTGGTGGCACTTGTGGAGGAATGACAGGCTGTTGCATGACTGGTAGAGGACTTGTCTGAGGTAGATGTGCTGATGATGCTTGTGAAGCTTGCTGGGAATGATTAAACTGCTTATGTTACTATTGTTGTTGCTGTTGTTGTAGTTGCAGTTGTTGATGTTGCATCTGGCTCTGCTGCTGTAGCCATGCCATCTGTGGCAAAAGCTGATTCAATTGAGCATCACGTGTGAGCTGCTCTTGCTGGCAGAGTAGCTCTTTTGCACCAAGTTGTTGCTTCAAAGCCATGGTCTCTTGCTCCACAGTCTGTCGCGTAGCTGCTTCTTGCTGCGCTATGCGCTTTGCTTCATCTGCCAAGCATTGCGCTTCTTCCGGCTTACGTTCTGCCTGCTCTGCCACATGGCGACCCTGATCTTGTCCCATGCACAAACCATGCACAACAGAATTTTCATTAAGAGGTGGAAATTTTGCACCTGAACTCTCCATCTCCATGTTGCTCACGTAATCCACGTTGACGCTGACGTTTACAGGCTGGATCCCACCTAGGGCGCTTGAAGACGTCAGTTGCTCACAGGCGTAGGCGACAGGATTCCACAGCTCCTCCAGAATACACCTAGCTATGACTCAGACTATAGATGCTATCAGCACAAATCTTGCTTGATACCATGTTGATATTTGTGGGGTGCAGCAAGGGTTAGGTTCCTTGTTGTTGGGACCGTTGTGCTTGGAGAGCAACCACAGAAAGAGTAGCAAGCTGGAACTGGGAGAATGCTGGGACTGAATGACTGTAGTTGATCATGAAACAGTAAAGCAGACACAATTCAGCTAGAGACTAACCTTGGAATCTCATGCCTAGACACAGCTCCTGGCCCACAGGTGCACAACGCCTAGCAAGACAACTCTTGCAGAGTAGCTTGAGTCTTGGGCATAGTCTGGCCACCTTTTCTAGGTAGTCAGGCCTTCAGGTAGTCAAGGGCGTCCTCCTGCCAAGGCAGGCAGACTGCTGCCAGGCTTACTGGGGTCTTGAGAAGAGTGTCTGCAGAGTCTTGGCCTGTGGTGATGTTTGAAACTGGTGGAGGATGTTGAAGTATACTGCAAGCGCAAAGCTTGCTGATGACTGAGTTGTTGATTGAAGACTGCCAGGCAGGCCACCTTTTATAGCAGGTTGCTGGCAAGTTGACAGCTGTCAAGGCTGATGGAAGCTCCTGGCTGCAGGTGGGAAGATTCCTAGCCTGGGAATCTTCCTATAGGCAGTAGCCCCTCTAAAAGCTCTTGCTGTTGAGTCATGTATGGCTGTGCTGATGTAGAGCGATCCTCGCTCCTGGCTTTGCATGTGGCTGATGACTCATGCATGCATGCATGCATGCATGCATGCATGCATGCTATGACACAGTGCAGTGTCATCAATGCATGTGTTGATGCAGAACGGTCCCCACTCTGGGCCTTGCATGCTACTGCTGAGTCGTGCTGATGCAACATCTGATGTAGGGCGGTCCACACTGCCTCGTCTGGTGTAGCCCTACCCTGACTGGACCTAGCCCACAACCCAGCAGTGCATAGTCGCATTGCACAGCTGCTGTATGGTCTGGGTCAGCAGGCATGCACAGTCCTCATGTGCATGTAGCACAAAGTACTTTACAACTCTAGGGTCCATTCCCCCCATGGACCTAGATGCCAGAATGAAATCTGGCCTGTACAAGTGGAGAAAATCTCCGCCGTTGAACCCGAGGTTTTTTTAAGAGAAAATTCCCCAACTTCTTGCAGGCTCCTCCGATTTCGAAACCGACTGTGCCCATTTGACCAGAAAAATAGGCGCAGTAATTGTCACCTCTAACAAGTTCTACACTAGTTATTATGTTCCTCCTCCCCCAGTGCCTTAACCACACATCGTGTCGGAGTTCAACTACGTCACGCAAGGTGCATACATGGTGCTTGAAAACCAACTAAGTCCTCAAATCCAGCAAGCCATTCGCATGTACGAGGCAACAGCGGAGCTAGCCAAACGTGCATGGTCCTATCTTCTACGGACCTACATGTCAGGCGACTCCACTTTCAAGTCTCATCTCCTCATACAACTCTCCCACATCAGCCTCATCAGCTTCAGTGACATTAAGAGCTACATCAACAAGGAAAAATCGCTCCATGAGCAACTTGCCATCACAGACGCACCCATCTTTGAGCCAATCGTCGTGGCCTTCCTACTCAACAGCCTCACTGGAGACTGGGATGGCATAAAAAAAGCTTTCAAGCCTAAAGCAGAATTGACAGAGGAATATGTCTGCAATAAACTATCGACAGAGCAGAGAGACCGCCAACTTACAAGCAAAAATGCATGCATTTTCAGCAATGTAGCTTACCAAAATGAAGGAGAGAAGAGTGTGTCTCACTCCTTGTCAAACAACCATGAAGTGATGAAGTTAGTGTACTCCTATGAGTCGAGGCACTCCCTCCTAAAGGCAATCGCATGCAATGCCATAGGCCAACTGTCCAGATCACGTCCATATATCACGTGCCATTATTACAAAAAGAGAGGGCATGTGAAGAAAGATTGCTTCAAGAGGTTGCACGATGAGGAGAAAGGGAGGATGCAGAGCAAATTCAAGGGATAGAAGCAAGAGGGCGAGAAGGAGAGTGGAGGAGTAACGAGTAAAAGGGGCAGTCAAGAGTCCAACAAGAACATGAAGGAGGAAGGCAAAGGCAACAGTCTGACTACACAGCATCTGTGTTCCAACTCTTAGACAGTCAGAGCAACAGGCAAGATCGATTGTCGTATGTTTGGTACCTAGACAGCGGGTGTACATCGCACATCACGTACCATAAATCCTGCCTCCACAACTACAAGCCTTCTGACAGGAGCTATGTGACAGTCGCCAACAACAAGCAGGTGCTCGTGCTTGGCAACGGTATGGTGACCGTGACAGGGTATGATGGAGCACAGGTCAAGTTTGGCAGATTCCTCTACATTCCTGACATTGTTGTTAACCTCCTCTCCATCAGCCAACTCATGAAGAGAGGAGCTCGTGTCATCAGTTTCGGCAAGCATGTTATGCTCAAAAGTCATGAAGGAAAAATCTTTGCTGAAGGTCAGCTCCTTCCTCATGGCATGATTGAGCTGGACTTTAGCGCACCAGCTCAAGATGAGACGGATTCCCCATGCAGCAGCAAGTCTACACCAACCAACAGGTACAGATGTTGTAGTGTGGCACAAGAGGCTTGGCACCATCAGCAATCTGTTGGTGGAATCCATGGTGAAGAAGGGAAATATCAATTCGCCACGACATCAAGAAAAATGGGCAAGGCGAAACTGGCCCTGTGAGGACCGTGCTCGTGGCAAGTTGCCACGACAAATGTTTCCTCCAGCGAGTTAGTGCGACATCAACCAAAAGCTGAAACTAGTTCACACAGATATTTGCAAACCGCTCCCTTTAGCAACAGTCTATGGTGAATATTGTTACTTCCTCATCTATGTGGATGATGCAACACATTCTCTTTGGAGCTACCCTCTCTGAACCAGAGATGAAGCGCCAACCTACCTCTTCAAATGGCTGGCAATGGCGGAGAGGCAAAGCAACAAGAAGTTACAAGTCTTACGCTCTGGTAATGTTTACAAGTACACCATCACGTAATTCATGTCGCAGCTTGAGGACATGGGCATCGTGCAGCAGTTCTCTACACCATGTACCCTGTAGCAGAATGGTGTCACAAAAAGGGCAAATCGCATTGTTCAGAAGACATTCAAATCCATGCTCCTAGGAGCACAGTTGGACAACTCCTGGTGGTTGTATGCTTTAAGGCAAGTAGTTAGAATGCGAAATTGTGCACCGCACACGGCCTAACTAGACATGAATCCATTTGAAGCATGGCACGACTGCAAGCCTGACATCACCATGCTTCGGACGTTCGGCTGCATGACGCTTCTTCACGTCCCAAAGGAATGTTGTAAAAGATTATAGACAAAGCAAGTTGGGGTATGTTTGTCATACAAAGCCCCAACATGAAAGGTTGGGAGTTCTATGACATCGACACCCAACGTATCGTTACCAGTCATTATGATATCTTCTTTGAGCATCTGATACGTCAAGGGTGGGAAGGCAAGTGCTCGACCACACCAGACCTCCTCGATTCATTCGATGACTCATTTTTGGAGTCAATCCAAGAGGAAGCAACAGACTATGATCCACTCACCATGACAAATCTTCATCAAACGAGTGAAGAGGCGGTGCGCACGAGTGTGCCCCTCGCGACTGACCACAACGAACGCATCTCCGATGATAAAGAGGCGGTTGTACTAAACCATGGCGAACGTCATCCCGTGGCAATGCAAGATGGTACAGAGGCAAGGAAGCTGAAGAAGAACGATGGGAAAATCAAACAACGGCACTTCACATGCATCTTGAAGAATTAGATGAAAGAATAGCACAAGGAGGATGAATCAAAATGTGACATGGCGATTATAGCATGCACGGTGTATGCTGAGAATGATGAAGTACATGCTGACTTCACAATAATGCATCTGACAACTCTCCTTTTCAAGACCTCACCTCCACTACCGCCCGAGCCAAAGTCACTCAAGGAAGCACTTGCAGGCGAGCTTGTAACATAATGGAAAGTAACGCTAAATGCAGAATACAACACCATCATCGAGCAAGGAACTTGGGAGCTACCAGAGCTATCATCCGGCTTAAGGCTAGTCGGTGTGAAGCGGGTATTCAAGGTGAAGTCGAAGGCAGATGGCAGCATCAACAAATCAAAAATGCGCCTGGTTGTAAAGGGGTTCTCGCAGGTGGAAGGCAAAAATTTCTTGGAAACCTATGCACCTGCCAGCCGTTATACTAAAGTGTGCATCATGCTTGCCATTACAGCAGTCAAAGACTACAAGGTGTAGTAGCTTGACGTTAAAAACACCTTTTTGCATAGAGAAATGGACACTACTGTCTACATTAGGCAGCTGGAAGGGTATGATGACGGCAGCAGAAGAGTGTACAAGCTTGTCAAGAGTTTTTGCAGATTGAAGTAGAGTCCTCTTCTCAGGTATTACAAGCTGCAAATTCTCCTTGAGTCTGCAAACTTCCATCCATCAGCCTACGATGACTACTTGTTTATACATCGACAAGCAAAGGGCAAGCGTCCACACTAGTACGTTCTTGTCTACGTGGACGCCATCTTGAACATCGGCCCATCGCCAAACTTCATCCACGCAACAGTTTGTACGATGGCACAAGAGGTCAATGTGACCTTGATGCCGAGCTTTAAATACAACCTCAGCATGAACATCAAGCGCAACCGCTCCAAATGCACACTCAAGCTATCTCAACAGTCTTACACAGCCAAAGTCTTTGAACGATTTGACGTTCCTGATTGTCGCGTTTTGACACTCCTAAGGCAGCAGCAATTGATCCATCAAGGACTAAGGGGGAGAAGTGAGACTGACTATTGGAGCAGAGTGGGTTCTCTCATGCACGCTGCAAGCAGCACTCGACCAGAAGTGTACTTAACAATGAGCAACGTGACCCACCTTAGCTACAGGCAACGAGGGCAGCAACAAGTGAGCAAGCCCGCTAAGAAGGAGGCGAGAGAACTCGCGCGTTCGCCCACCAAAGGGGTGGCGAGCGAGCTCGTGACTCTTGTTCGCCCTCCAAAAACACCCTCCACTGCAAGGCCGAACCTGGCCAAGGAGCCAGGAAAAGGACCAAAACGACGGGGAGAAAAGGACGCGCAGCGAAAGAGGAATATCAGAGCTCACTCGGCGAGTAACTAAGGAGCAGCCTTGAGAACTCCAAGCATGCGACGAACGAGTGCCGCGATCCCGAATCTAGCTGTAGTAGCCAAAATTAAGCAGATCCTAAATGAAGCAATGAAACATCGACTTCGCACGAGCAAGGACAAAAATGGCGTCAGTTACACTCAAAATGTCATTTATACCTCCACAAAAGCAAATGGGGAGAGAAGAATTTTTTTTCTTCTCTCTTAGTGACTTCTCCACCCAGAGGAAAGCAACGGAGAAGCTTCCAAATAAAGGGCAAGTCAACCACAGCGCCCCTCCATACAGTAGCATGCACCAAAAATGCCCCTGCGCATTTGTTTATAGTAGAACTCACCGGAATTCTACCGAGACGACCTGAGACGCCACCAAATATTTTTTTATGGTAGAAATGGCAGGAAACGCCTAGCAGCAACCGCCCGAATCAAAAAACTAGCCACAAGGAACCCCCGTCATGGCAGTCAAGGACGAGCTCGTCAATTTTTTTCTTTAGAGCAAGGACAACTCTCTTCTCATTTTTTTCGACACCGGGAAAGCACCAGAAATTTCTTCTAACATCAAAACCCTCTAGGAGACACTCGACGTCACCACTTTCTTCACGGACAACTATTCAACTCTTCAACGACCAAATTGAGGGGGAGTGTTAAAGGTGAAGATTACTATGCTTATTTTTCTAGTCAAGCCGGCACGGTCGGTTTCAGAATCAGTGGAGATTGCAAGGAGTTTGGGGATTTTCTCTCAAAAATTCCTAGATTCAACGGTGGAGATTTTCTCTGCTTGAATAGGCCAGATTCATTTTGGCATCTAGTTCCATGGGGAGAATGGACCCTAAAGTTGCAAAATACTATGTGCTGCATGCACAGCAGGGTTCTGTATGCCTAGTGACCCAGACTAGTCTACACCTGTATAGTGCGACTACGTACAACAGGGTTCTGGGCTAGGTTTAGTCAGGGTGGGGCTACACCTGACTGGGCAGTGTGGACCACCCTGTATTTCCTGTTGCATGAGAGAGAATCAGCAGCAGCATGCAAGGCCAAGAATTGGAACTACTCTGCATCAACGCATGCATGCACGACACAACACTGCATCATAGCATACATGCACGAGTCATCAGCCACATGCAAAGCCAGGAGCTGGGACCGCTCTGCATCAGCATAGCCATGTACAACTCAGCAGCAGGAGCTACTGCAGGGGCTACTGCGTAAGGGAAGGTTCCCAGGCTAGGAATCTTCCCACCTACAGTCGTAAGCTTCTACCATCTTAGACTGTTGTCAACTTGCCAATAGCCTGCTATAAAAGGTGGCCAGCCTGACAGTCTTCATTCAAAAACTCAGTCATCACCAAGCTTTCCGCCTATATTCAACCACAACAGCCTCCACAAGTTCCTGACATCACCTAACGCCAAGACTCTATAGACACTCTTCTCAAGACCGTACTAAGCCTGGCAGCAGTCTGCCAACCTGGGCAGCAGGACGCCCCTGACTACCTGAAGGCCTGATTACCTAGAAGAGGTGGCTAAACTTCGTCCAAGACCCAAGCTAATTTGCTAGAGCTGTCGTGCTAGACGTTGCCCACCTATGGGCTAGGAGCCGTGTCTGGACATGAGAGTCTAGAGTTAGTCTCTAGTTGAGCTGTGTTTGTTTTACCTTCTCTTGTATTATAGTTGTGATCAACGAAAGTCATTCAATCCCAATAAGCACCCAGTCCTTGCTTTCTACTCTATCTGTAGTTGCTCTCCAAGCACAACAGTCCCAGCAGCAAGGAACCTAGCCCTTGCTGCACCCCACAAACAACAACAGTTATTTGTTTCAATCTATATCTACATGTGTTGTGAAATTGTATCTGATTTTGTACGTTTATATTTATCTTTGTATCTATATTTTCCCTTCTATGTATGGCTTTGTTAATTTCATGTACACCCACTTCTTAATCAAATCCTTGTCTAAACATATTTTGGAGTGGACAAATTTATGTGCTTGCTTTAATGGGGAGGTATTTTGTTTGTACAAATGATTTTATCTCATATGTACGTTGTCTTTATAACTATTTCTGCATTTTTATGTGATGGCCCCATAAAATTTCCATTCTACTTTCTTGTCTTACTTATTGGATGTGGCACAATCATCATCTTATACATTTCAATGTTGTTTTGAGAATTATGCATTGCAACTTGTGTCGGTATTCAATTTTCATACGTGGTTACAAAAATAATAATTTATTTCCTAAATTAAAATGCATAAATTGATATAGATAGGCCTTTTCAGTGGGCAAAGTGTCGTGATTAATGTGGCATCATCGACTTCTGAATGTTTTGTTTGCATGCATTATTTTGACATATGAATTTTGCATGTCATTTTTTTATGTTATCGTTCTTTTTGGGGTTCACTTTTGGGTGCTACCTTATGGGATGTCCATGTTTTCATGCTCGAGTGGACAGATGGATTTGTGCTTCAATTTATGGGGGCAATTTCTCATCACTCATGTAGTGGGGCCAACATTTTTGCATGCTGCTTGGAAAAGTAGAATTCAAGTATATTTTCTTCAAAGTTTATTCCTTTTCTGATACTTCCCCTGTCGGCGTCCGTCGATCGGAGAGCTGCGCAGCAGAAAATCGGGCCTGTCACTGAAGTCAAACGAGGATCTTTATGTCAAGTGTGCACATTGTTCGAAGCGCTTCAGGGTGCGGCTGGTAAACACCGAAATCCAAGGCACCGTGTTGATGCATTGCGATGCTACAGCGATGTTAGCATCGCGATGAAGTCGCGGTTCGCTACAGTAATGTGATGTTCATATGCATATAAACATCGCGAAAGTACGAATCGGTACCTACAGGGATCGGTCTCCACGCCTGCCGGGAACCGTTTTTCTGACTTCGCGCGTAGTGTCTGACATCGGCCCAACATCGCTTCCAATCGCGATAGAAGGCAATATTTCCGCATTCCGGCTTTCATATTTGTTGCTTGGTCACTTTGTAAAGCGGAACCTAGGATTTTTCAGTGGTTTTACTTGGTGCAATAAAATGGCTTAAAACACGGGAAGCCGTCAATAATCTCTCGATTCACTTCCGATCACTCGATTCTTTGCGAAATGTATATTTTGAAAACCAGCATCACGAAGTGAGATGGTGGAAACATGGTTTGCCATGATATAGCAATTTTTCAGTATCACAGAGCAAACCCGAGTCGCACGATGCAAAAATCAGCAACATCACGGGCGTCGCTTAAGATGTCTTTGAGTTGCGAATCAATGCCGGCGGAGGAAATCTACCTGACGCCAGCGTTGCAAAGCACGTCAGGTAAAAGTGCGACATTGGTGTGTTCGGAAGCGCAAGTTACCGCGAAATGGCGAACATCTTCATCGAGATGCTGGCCCCACAATGCATCAACACGGACCCCAATGCCAGTGACGCGTTCTAGCAAAATCGGAAGCTGCCGCATACCCTCCCATCAGCGTTTGTTGACCCATTTTTGGTCCTTCCATTTTTACCGTCTTTTCTTCTATACATACCATTCAGCATGCGCTGTTAGAAGACAATAGTGGACTGCGAAACCGTTTGCTACGGTAATGGCGCTCGAGAGGGTGGAAGTCTCGAAAACCGCATGCGACGCTGCCCGGTGGCCATGCCATCAGCGTCCTAACTATTGTTTGATTTACCATCGATAAACTTGCGAAAGCTGAGACAGCGAAGACATAGATGGTGCGAGCTTGAAGGAAAATAACGACAAAGGTGCGAGCTAAGCTTTGACAACGTAGATGCGATGTTATCCTTCGCCGCGTCGAGGCTCCTAACAACGCACCATTACATACTTTCAGAGGGAAACTATTGATCGGTCTCAAAGGGTGGAAAGTTCGCACAAACGACATCAAAAACCTGCAGGACTCATTGTCCATCATGTGCCGCAATCGGAAGGCAGGACGAGTCAAGATTCGACCTCCTCAACGAGCATACATTAAAAGCGCCTGAACAGGAACAACGGAAAACGCTCCGCAAATACCACCTACAACCCCAACGACGAACTTGGATACAGAAAAGAGAAAAACGACCAACGGGAAACGCAAAACCCTCATTAAGCGTGAAATATTTCACAATTATCTACAAAGATCAGTAAGCTGCAATTTGAAGCCATGATATGATTCCATAATTTCACAAAATTTCAATTTGTATTCAATTGACAATATTATCTTTTTTATTACTTCTAAAATAAGGGATGTTTTTCAAAACTCATTCAAAATTGGTGAAAATATGAAGAAGCCATGAACAAAGACAAACAATATTAAGTAAAACATTAATATAAAAATATTCCTATGTGGATAAGTGAAAATTTGGAAACAAACATGAATTGATTTATATGTGACTAAACACATAAGTGTACATAGACATATATATATATATATATATATGCATATAGATATAGATATAGATTTAGATATAGATTTAGATATAGATATAGATATAGATATAGATAAAGATATAGATATAGATATACATATAGATATAGATATAATAATAAATATAGATATAGATAAAGATAAAGATATAGATATCAATATAGATATAGATATAGATATTGACATCGATATATAGATATAGATATACATATACATATAGATATGGATATAGAAATACATATAGATATAGATATAGATATAGATATAGATATAGATATAGATATAGATATAGATATGGATATAGATATAAACATAGATATAGATATAGATATAGATATAGATATAGATATAGATATAGATGTAGATATAGATATAGATATGGACATAGGTATGGATATAGATATAGATATAGATATAGATATAGATGTAGATATAGATATAGATTATGTATACAGATATAGATATGGATATAGATTTAGAAATATGTATCAATTTATATATGGATATAGATAGAGATATACATATAGATATAGATATAGATTTAGATATCTAAATATAGATAGAGATATAGATATAGATGTATGTAGATACACATGTAGACAAAGATGTAGATATAATAGTAGAAATATTAGTATAATAGTAGATATTTATATACACATATGTACCAATATCTATAGCTATAGACATATATATATAAATAAATACATGTACATAAATATTTATGTTGATACACATGTTGAAATATGCATTTGGATTTTGATAAAGGTATTAAAATCATGGTTGATGTATGATATATGAGGTTTGAGGTTTATGTTTTCGAAATTTTTGTTTGTTCTGTGGTATATATGAAATATGCCAAGGAAGTTGTGGGATTCGGGATCGGATTTTTAGTGAATGTCGTATGCACACCTTTAAGGCCGTTCGCGGGTACGTGTGGTCGTTTCCCTCATTTTTTCTTGCATAATTGCGATCGTTGGTGAGTGAGTGATTGTTTGACTTCTTTCCTGGAATGCGGGCTTCCCATGAACGTAGGGATCTTGAACGAACTCAATGTTGTTGTCGCGGTTTTTGTTGTCCGTTTCATGTTGCTTTTTGGCATCATCGTTCTGCAACGTTTCTCTGAGCAAAACATAGATGGTGCGAGCTTATACTTAGTCGGATTCACTCTCATCCGCGTTGACCTGAGGATAAGCTCGCACCATTGACGTTGCAAAAGTTTAGCTCGCACCGTTTTCGGAATATCCGTACTAGCTCGCACCATTGATGTCTTCGCTGAAGCTGAGACGAAGGAACAAAGACTGAGGGTTCGTGCAGCAGTTTAATGATGGTGATGCTCCGCGATACCATGACGTGTGAAACAACAAAGTGCGCCGCCAACAAACTGCTGTGAACTTGCACGTATTCTTCAGAACTATCATGCCGGAACAGACCCCCCCCAAAGTGATCGACGAGCTAGCATCGCCTACGCTGTTCTTCACCTCTTTGTATCGCATTTGCTCCATCGCGGGGCACCCATGTTTTCGGCGATAGATGCAAAGAAGCATCAAAATGAAAACAGAAAACCTCTGGTTTTTCAACGCTCTTTTGGGTGACCGACAAACTCTACACCTGCCCGACCGACAAAATCTTTTGCGGTCAATGCCGTTGGCGGTATGTTTTAGCTGCGCTATGCCTGCCCGTACGGTTTTTTCGAGGTGACAAACCCGTTTTAATTCTTTTCTTACCGGTGTGCAGTCCTTCGGATGCCTGTTCGAAAGCAACGTTTTGCATCCACTTGACGTTCTCCCGGCGGTCAACTGTGCTCTGGCCTCATAGAGTGGGCCTGTGGACCCGACCGCGATCGGCCGAGGACTGCAAAGGTCAGGAAAATACGACATAAAGACGTAAAAGCACATTCGATGACGTCATTCGTTGTTAACGGGAGGTCTTTACGTTTACGGACCGCGGTTCGGCCATATTTTTCGAGTCGTGACCCTTTTCCGCGAGCGGCCCGGATTCGCGGCGCCGCGAGGGTCAAGTTCTCGAGGCGTCCACGCGAAATCGCGTTTTTAACGGGCCGTGGCCCTTCGTCTAAGCAGGATTACGGGAGATTTCCGAGATACCCAACGATAGAAGAGAGATGATTTCCTGCGCCCCCAGTTCATCAACTAGATACCTATATGACAGGGGGGGGGGGTCACCACGCGGTGACCTTTGAAGAAGGCACGTGACTGGAGGAGGGGATATAGACTCCATACACCCCTTCCATATAGACTTCCAATATGACTCCATACACCCCTTAAGGTTCATCGCGTACCAAAAAGGAAGTACAAGGCTTCTTATTGTCCAAAAGATTCTGATGGTGGTAATAATGACCAGAAAAGGATAACGAGGCTACTTAGTATTATTCTTTCTACACACAAGAAAGTATGATGACCAAGATAGAAAAGGACGCCCCTAGACTGTTCCTAATACCTCATTTGTAGGATCAATGATATGCGACTTTAAAGGTGCTTGGATAACGTATGAGAAAACAAAAAGTAATGTATTTTTTCAAAGCTTCTCATGTAAATTATTTTCTTACAAATTATACTACGTGTAAAAGGTAACCAAGTATAAGAGTTCTGTTTATGATATTTTAAAATATATGGAGAATGTAAAATGATGTGTTTAGGATAATTCAGAGTCATAGTTAAATTATTCGAAGGAATGTAGATTTTTTGCTTTTTATTTTACTTTTTTACACTATTACTATAAACTTGAATAGAGGCTTGATGTCATTGTAATTTTTCTAATAAATTTTGGTGATTAATGAGCTATACATTTGTCCCCCATGGATAACGTTTTTGAATTAATAACGTTTTCCTAAAAAGTATAATAGATTTATCCTTTTACTTACTTGTTGGTACAAAATGTGCACTATGAGGTATATGGAGTAAGTTTCAAAACCCCATGTTGATGGAGCATTTGGAGTTCATGTGATATGCCTTGGCCAACGTGGCAAGGAAGAAGAAGTATCAAACCAGCTAAGTGAACAAAGGTAGACAATTTCTTCACCAGAAATGACGGTAAGGGGGACAAGGCACACAAAATCATCTTGTGATGCACTTTGTCGAAAAGCACTTTTTTTACATAATGGTAACATGAACAATTTAAAAATACACGTTAAAACATATTTGAAATGATGGTACTCTTCGACATGAACAGTAGAAATGAGGGGAATTTTCCTATCAAAATTTCGATTGAGGGGCTTCTCATGATCCATTTTCACCAATCGGGGTTCATGGAGTTGAAACATTCAGACTCGGGGCCAGTTCCTTCTACTTGTCGCTTTTGCGGGCGGATTGTGTCAACGCTCTACTAAACGGGGCACTTACTATCGGAGGCGAATTCATGAAACGCCAAAGGGCCGCGATTCGTAATAAGCGCGGTTTGGAAGGGACGCCTCGAGATCGTGGCAGGTGCGGCGTCGCGAATTCGCTGCGCTCGCGGTCAAGGGTCACGACGCGTAAAACAGTGCCAAACCGCGGGCCGTAGAAGCAAAGCCCTCTTGTTAACGGGTTGTATCACCTCTTCTATCGAGGATTATCACTCCAATATCACTCAAATATCACCAAACTGCTGAACGAGCCCTGAAGGCGGGCAAAGTGCGAGTATTGGGGTTCGTGTACTTGCTTTGGCGATGTTGACCTCGCGATGCAAAGGCGCTCCGCGATGCGATGTTGAAATGCATTCAAAACATCGCAAACGTACGATTTCTTACTTTCTAAAGGGTCTCGTCGTAAGTAGGTCAAAACGGTGCACCCTTTCCTTCGAAGCGTCATCAATCTCTCATAGCGAGAGGAAGCCCGCGACATCGACCAGATATTTCTCTCTGCCGCGTTCTCCTTGCTTGCTTTGACATTGCGATGAACGCGCCTTGAATTTCAGTAATTTTTCAAGCGAATGGGGCAAGACCGGCCGCGAACTGCGGAGTAGTAGTTTGAAGGGGCGCATCCAGTTGAAAACGGGTTTTGTTTTGTTCCATCTAGTTGTGCGATTTTGCAAACACGGTTTCGGGTGGTGTTCAGTATAGCGAACTTCAACCCTCAAATCCGAAGCGCAAAGACAGAATATCACCTGCATCACAGCAGTTTTGCATGTCCTGAGCGAGATGGAAATCTTTGCCGGCCGAGAGAATTCACCTGACGCCAACCATGCAATGGCGCCAGGTGAAGGTGCGACACAAACTTGTTGTCGAGCGAAGGGGGCGCAGAAGTTGTTTGCATCGCAGACCAGATGTAAACCTAAAAAATGCAAGTACACGAACCCTTGATGAACCAACGACGGATTCGAGCAATCCAGCGGCACCAAGGAAATTTCTTGGCGGCATCACATGTCGGCGTTTACCAGCCGCGTCCTTCGCCTGCCTCACATAGCTAGGTGTCGGGGTTCGCACTGGCGTATGCCCAGGAAACGCTTGACGGAAATTTCTTGTGCCACCGCACCCCCGAAAAAGACCTACGGTATCAAACTACTTTCGGTGAATTAACTCGGATACTCGCAGGCACTGTTCAGCTGGCGTGCCCACGGGCCAATCATTTGGTTAAGCATATCCTACTCACTAAAAAGAAAACCCGGGATACCAACGAATACTATGTCTGCTAACGGATTTCCCGAAAGTTGAGAAACAGAAACGGCATACGGGCATGCCGTTCCTTTTTGAAACAGTGGGTATGTCGTGTAAAATTTTTGGTTTGCATTTTCCATATCATGTACAGTTCAATCGGGAATCGTGACGTCATCCTATAAAGAATTACATGATTTGGGGTCTTGGACTGGCATCATTAAATTTTCAAAGTAATAATTTCATGTAAATGTTAGTGGTTTACAATTTTGCTGTCATTTTAAAGGGGGTAATCGTATTTTTACACAAGTATGACACACTGAAATGTTCTTGTCGTCGATGTTCTATAGCAAGGTCGTGCTTGGCTGAGCGCGAATAATAATCTAGTTTGTGTATGGGTACTGTGACGAATTGGTACGGGAAGCTTGGCCCACTGGGCCAAAACCGCGGTGATTGAGGGTCTCCGACATTCAATCCATCCCGTCCAATCGCCCACAGTCCAGGACCCGTTCAAGCCATGAGGAGAAGCCGGCCCGCGCTACACTCCTCCCACCTAGGAGTGGACCCGCCTCGGCGTCCACAGAGGGACTCGAACCCTGGCGCTCTAATACCAATGTAACGAATTGGTACGGGAAGCTTGGCCCACTGGGCCAAAACCGCGGTGATTGAGGGTCTCCGACCCTCAATCCATCCCGTCCAATCGCCCACAGTCCAGGACCCGTTCAAGCCATGAGGAGAAGCCGGCCCGCGCTACACGTACGCCGTCGTAAAATTTTCATCTTGAGGTATACCGTTCCTGTTGGTGTATGTGGCTTCCACCCGTCACTAGCGACGGCCAAGAGAGCAGCGGTACAAGAGAGCGCGACGGCATGGTCCCCGATGCGGACCCGGGAGGCAGCGACGTGTCGGCAAGTGGTCGACCAACTACTCGGAGCTGACCGACGACTGCCTCAGCGTCGTGGATGTTGTCTCAGACCTCCTGCAGTTTTTCTACAGCCTATCCTTGATGCAAACGCAGCTGGCGCCTGCGCACCGACGAGTGGTGGCTCCACCCACAAGCAGCTGCCAGAGAGCTGCCACAATGCCATGGGTGCATGCCGGGGTCCGGCTCAAGATTCTGCATCTCTAGGTTCAAACGGCGTAGCGTTCTGATTTGTCTGCACGGAGTTACGGCCAAAACAGTGTTTTTGGGCCGGTTTTAGGACAGGCCTTGCACTGCCGCGTGCGACCCCGTCGTGCGCCGCGACAGGTATTTATGGTGTGGACGTGTCATTTGTTATACTTATTCATGGAAGCAAATTTGACACTGTGTTTGTGTCGTCTAGCCAAACCCTTGTCGTTTCGCTTACGACCTGTGTTGACGCCGCGAGCTGGTTGAGCGTTGACGCCCAGCGAGTGGCAACCGTGCTAGGAAGCTTCCTGGAAACTTCTCATGGTATCAGAGCAGTAAGACAGTTCTCGCTGAGCTGCACTGCAGAGATGCAGCAGTGCAGCAGTAGTGAGCGTCACCGCTACAGCCGAGTCACTAGGACCTGTCGACGTCATCCGACTACAGTCGACGTCACCCGCCTTCAGCACGTGAGAGTGCAGCAGCAGTAGCCGCTAGCGACCAGCGAGCTGTGAGCGGTGACCTACGGCAAAAGCCGTCGTGCATCAGTAGCATCAGGAGCTGTTGGTAACAACAGCAGACGCTGCCGCAGCAGCAGCAGCGAATTGTAGCTACAGAAGCAGCCGCAGAAGCAAAAGCGGCCGCAACAACAGAAGCAGCAACAATTGCAGCAGTGGCGGCAAGCAGCTGTAGCAACAGCGGCGGCAGGCAGCGGGCGTAGCAACAGCAGCTGTAGTAGCAGCATCAGCGCATGTCAGCAACATCTATTGCAGTTGCCGCCTACTGATGTTGTTGCTCCTAGCTGCTGTTGCCGTGCGCTGATGATGTTACTACAGCAAACAGCAGCAACAGCAGCGAGCGGTAGTAGTACATAGTGGCTACGAGCAGCAACAGGAGGCAGCAGTGAGCAACATCAGTAGTAGTAGCGGCAAGTAGCTGCAGCAGAAATAATGGTGTGCAGCACGCACAGCGGCAGCAGCAGCAGCAGCAGCGGCGACGGCGCTGGCGGGCAGCTGTAGCGCGCGACCGTAGCTGCTGACGCGGGCTGCAACAGCAGCAGCAACCCGCGCAGTAGTGGCAGTCGTAGCAGCAGTAGCGAGTGCTGCTGCTTGCTCGCCCTGCAAAGCTGCATTCCAGCTTTGTGTTGCAAGCAAGCAGCGTAAAGCTACTTGCTCGCAGCGAGCGAGCTCGCCGAACGAGCTTGCTCGACAGGCTTGCTCGAGGCGAGGCTCGAGCCTCCTCACCCAAAAAAAGGGAGGGGGAGAGTATAGGGGGATGTCCTCAAGGGGGCATCCCGGAACAACCCCAAAAGAGGCACCCGAGGAAGTGACAACTAAAAAAAAGGGAGAAAGAGGAAAGGGTGTTCCTCGAGTGGGGCATTTGAGCAAGACCCCAAAAAGGGGTACCCCACGCATGCCGCGCGTTTGGTGAACAAAAAAAAAGAGTATTTATTTTGCCTTTTGAGTGTTGCTTGAGGCCACCACCGTCGGCTGACGACGAGAACCGTTGTAGCAGCATCCGCCGCGAGAGTTGCAGCAGTATCAACAGCAGCGAAGGTGGCTTGAGGCCACAGCCGTCGACTAACGACGGCACCCGGTGCAGAATCAGCACCGAAGGAGACTTTAGGTCGCACACTTGAGTCACAGTAGTGCACACCAGTGCACCCCTAGCGTGGTTGTGACCGTCCTTGTGACGGCATCGTAGCACATCTGAGTGATTGTGCTTCAATCACTCACCTCCCCCTGTGGCCTTGTGCCAGCGGGAGCAAGTGTCATGTGCACTCACCCACACCGAGCTCCGGCGATGACAAGACTAGTGTGGCAGGGAGCGCAGCCAGCGCCGTGGTTGGCACCGACTCTGCATACGTCGCAGGCGACGTGTCCACACTAGTGTTTCAGCCGTGGCATACGCCTCCGGCGTCCAACGGCTTTGCTTGCTACTACTGTGGGGATCGGCACCATGGATGGCGCCAGTGTCGCCAGCGTCCTACGTGGTGGCGACCGCCTTGGATACGGTCCTGCCCTTTGTCTTCACCATCGGACTCAGAGATGTTGTCCACCGATACCGTGGCATCCCTCAGTGGAGCTATGACGGTGTTGTACGCTGAGCCCCAGGGTTTAAAGCGCATGGTGCAACAGCTCACAGACCATGTACTATCTGAGGAGGTCGTTGCCACCATGCCGCTACAGACATCCCTGTCTCCCTCCTCGCCATCCTCACCTCCTACAGTGTCATCACCTGCCGGTTCCTCGCCACCCGACCTCAGCTCCACATCCGACGCCCTCCGCTCTGTCCTGGAGTCAGTTGGTGTCATCCCGACCTCCGACCCCGTCGCTATCTTAGATGTCACTCCTGTCGGCACCCCTCGTGCACGCACTCGTCGAGCGAGACAGCGGATGGCTCGACATGCTAGACGTGCCCAGCCAGTAGTAGCAGTGCCGACAGCAGTATCACCAGTAGTGACCGAAGTTGCCAAGGAGCCGCTTCCATCGTCTCTGGTTGGTGTGTCACCCCCTTCCACCTTCTGGCTGTGTGTCGGTCGTGGGGGAGATGGAGTGTCTGCCAAAGGCTACCTTGGAGCCGAGGACTGAGGCAGCAGACGAAGGCTTACGACACACTGAGTTGGTGTATCATCTCGATATGGTGGAGGACTGTTCTTCCGAGGAGGAGTGGTCTGACGTTGAGTCAGCTTCAAAGATCGTGCTGGAGATTGCAGCCGATGTTGCGGAGGGAGTAGGAGAGGCAGCACAGGCTGTTGATACCCTGATGATGGTGGAGACGATAGCAGTTGCTATGACGATGGCAGAAGTTACAGCAGAGCCATCACCCTCGTCCTCGATCGTGGAGTTGGTACGCCACTCCCTCTTAGTTTTTACCAGTCCGTCACCCGGTGGGAGGGTGGAATGCTCACCGACGACCACAGGACCGCATATGATTGATGCACGGGATAGTGCTCGACGGCAGGAGCATGTGGCTGACCGCCAGGAGGGGACAGACGCCCCTTGTGAGGACGACGAGTCGTACATGGGGGATTGGTCAGACACGGATTTGGTGACAGACGTAGAGGCCTAGTGTGATGCCGTATATGCAGCAGCTATAGCACGAGCACAGGATGACCCCTATATGATGGCAGACGTCCGTGTGTGCGATACGTTGGCGGTACATGATGAGCTTGTAGCAGCCATGGTCGAGGACGCAGAGCGAGTTGCGGATCTCCGGCTCAGGGCTTCTTTGACGAGAGTTGCTGAAACCATGGCAGTTCTAGCCGATGACACAACGATGATGAGCACCTGCACCGAGCGTCTGAGCTCCGTGATGAATGCTCAAGAGGCAGCAGTGGCTGGAGTGGAGGCGCACATGGAGAGTCTCGTGGCCGAGCTCCGTGAGGCCAGCAGCCGCTGTTACACCGCGATTGTTCCAGCACGACAGGCTGCCATGGAGTATGTGGAGGATGTATACAGGCGTCTCGAAGTAGCTGCGCGGTCTCTACAGCAGTCTGGGACAGGGGGATCTCAAGCAGCAGGTGGATGATGGGTTGTGCACCAGGGGTTGCAAGGAGCACCACAGCACTGACCGCACCTTTGATGACCGCGACGTCGCTGCGGATGTAGGTGTACCTACACATGGCGACGTCCGGCCAGCAGCTGACGGCCGAGCGACAGGTGTGTCACGAGTAGCAAGTGCCTTCGCAACATCTGTTCCTAGAGCCCCAAACGACTTACGTGGCGACTCGTTGCCTTGCGCTCACGCCCTACCAGCAGCTTGTGGCTTGGTGGAACTTGAGTCGACGAATGACGTAGAGGACCTCGACTTGTGCGACGAGCAGGTGCAACTCCACTCCTTACTATGGGGTGAGACCGCGAGGCTGCAGGAGGCTCTGGCTCGTGCCGACGCGCACACGATCGAGGTCCACCGTCAGTTTCGTTCCGTGACTGACCGCCTACATGCCGCGGATACAGCCAGCCGGTCTGCTGCCGCGTCAGAGCACTTTGAGCTCCACACACGCCTTGACGTTACAGAGGCCGCGAGGCCATATGCAGCTCAGCAGTTGGAGGCCATACATGAGGCGATTGTTTTGGAGGAGGCCCTTAGAGCTGCACTAGTCACGTCAGCAGATGACGACAACAGCGACGACGACGATAGTGACGACAACGACAGCGACAACGAGGACAGCGATGACGCCGCTTCGGGGTGAGGCTCTCTGCAAGCACATCCCACCAGCATTGTCGTCACCCTTACTTTTGCTGTGCAGGGGTATGTGGCCATTTCAGGAGCCGTGCTCCTTCCTTAGGGATTGTGTTGGGAGCAACCATCAGCCTTGCTCGTGCTGTCAGTCTCTGCAGCCCAGGGGGGGTATAAGTGTGTCGGCTTTGGCCTGACACTCTTTTGAGGATAGCGTGGTTACTTGGGGTGCGGCACGATGCTAGGATCAAGGTTATGCTGGTCGAGACTTGCGTTCCTGGTGAGTTCTACCAGAGTGACGTGGAGACCCATTGCCTACATGTGTTATGTATGATCCATGCATGATGTGATCGGGACCCGGACACCCGGAGACATTTTCCGGGGTCACGAGGAGACCTTGTTTCTTTGTCTCTCTTGCATGATGTTTGACACGTAGGTGTGTGATTGAATTATTGCATGGTAGAGATCCGGGCACTTGGTGGGATGCACCATTGTCACAAGGAGACCCTGTGTTGTGGTATGCTTGATGGTGCTCGCTATGATTGGTTGCCTGAGCCATCCTTTCCTGCCTTCGCTTAGACATCGTTATGTTGACAGTTGTGTCGGCCAGGGGGAATGTTGGTGTGTGTGGTTTCCAACCGTCACGAGCGACGGCCAAGAGAGCAGCGGTACAGGAGAGCACAACGACATGGTCCCCGATGCGGACCCCGGAGGCACCGGCGCGTCGGCAGGTGGTGGACCACCCACTCGGAGCTGACCAACGACTGCCCTAGCGTCATGGATGCTGTCTCGGACCTCCTGAAGTTTTTCTACAGCCTATCCTTGATGCGGACGCAGCTGGCATTGGAGCACCGACGAGTGGTGGCTCCACCCACCAGCAGCTGCCAGAGAGCTGCCACGACGCCCTGGGTGTTTGCCGGGGTGCTTTGCGGCTTTTCTGTAGACGCTATAGTTTTCATGGTGGACTAGATCTTGAGCCCGATTTTCATGTTTTAAATTGTCAGACTTATACGTGTGACCAATCGTAGCGTCTGCCTCAAGATTTTGTATCTCTAGGTTCAGACGGCGTAGCGTTCTGATTTGTCTACGCAGAGTTACAGCCAGAACAGCGTTTTTGGGCCAGTTTTAGGACAGATCTTGCACTGCCGTGTGCGACATCCATCGTGTGCCGCGGCAGGTGTTTATGCTATGGACCTGTCATTTGTTATCTCTCTCTGCCTGTACTTATTTATGGAAGTAAATTTGACACTGTGTTTGTGTCGTCTAACCAAACCCTTGCCGTTTTGAGTCTGACCTGTGTTGACGCCACGAGCTCGTTAAGCGCTGACGTCGAGCCATTGGCAAGCGTGCTAGGAAGCTTCCTGGAATCTTCTCAGTTCCAAAGACAACGGAATCAGTTATGTCTTCTTTATTTTGCCGGACGCTAGATACACAATGTCAAGATTAACGTGGTTTTGGGCCAGCCGTTCCAAAATGAGTAGGTGCGTACACGCCAGCTTGAAATTTTGGCATGGCAGATACCTCATATAGGTAGCGGCAAGACACCGGCACACCCTCTCTACCATGCAAGGAACATTCACACATCCATGGTGACGGGTGGAGCGAGGAGTTGGTGAATATCTTAAGATTTACGAAAGACAAGTTAGTGAGAGTCAGGAGCCAGCGAGCTCTTAGCAGCCGGTTGACCGGGCCACCCACGCGAGTGGCTCGATGTGGGGCCTGGCCGCCACCTCAGGGTCGAACCGAACCGGTCGGCAAAAGCCACCGTGGTCTCTCACACCTCGGAGCGACCGAGAGTGTGGCACCGTAGGATCAGCAACCCGGAGCAATAAGCTACACAACTAGCACAACATGCAGGTCGGTCATACAAGGAGCCACATCGACCACGAGCATATGTGGAAGCATGCATCTCTCATGTTTTATCCATGTAATAGCTAATCACCACATGCTGAAATCAGCAGGCATGCTCTCTGGTAGAACTGAGCATGACTGAGCTCACGCCAATCTTGCACCCGGCTGAGACGCCAATGATGTGTGACCCACAACGTGTGCGCCTTGAGCTTCATGTCAGCTTAGTCACCTGCAGTAATGGTATGTGTGAATGAATGGATCCAAGAGGTCACTTGCGTATTCGACAGACACAACCAACAGTCCCCCATGATCCACAGACAAACAACCCACACACCACGTGGAGAATCACAATACAAGTAACAGACAAAAAGTTGTCACATCAGTCAGGGGCATCGAGTGCATGCAACAAGCCAAGTGCATGCACAACGGCCTTGAACAATCCACTGGTGAGAGCTTTGGTGAGAAAACTTGCACGCTGCTAACGCGTGTCGACCTAGACAACCTGGACCTCTCCTGCGGCAATGCGCTCGTCAACGAAGTGATGCTCAGTATTGATGTGCTTTGTGCGTGAATGATGCATGCCATCATGCTTAGCAATTGCCTTATTGCTTTGATTTTTGCAGTGCAGTGTGATAGAGCAGATGGGGACACGAAGCTACTACAGCAAGCAAGACAGCCAAACACTCTCACACGTACCTGCGCCAAGTGCGACATACTCAGCCTCACTGGAGCTGCATGCAACACAACCATGTTTGCCACTTTTCCCCGAGATAGCAGTCCCACCCACGAGAAAGATGTAGCCAGTGCGACTACATCCCACTCTGTAATGAGCCCAGTCACTGTCATTGTATCCGTCAACAACCACATAGGGCTGTGACCTGAAACACAGTCCCACATGTACGCTGGATAGTGTGTAGTGGACGACACACAGTGCAGCTGTGAGATGCCTCTGACGGGGCTGATGAGAGAAGTGAGCAAGGAAGTTGACCGAGAAGGCCACGTCCGCTCGGGTGGCGGTGGCAAAGTACATCAGGGATCCAATCACGCTGAGGTAATTAGTGACATCGACAGGGTCTCCCAACAGAGTCGTGTTGAGTGACTTTAGCAGGCGTTGGCCAGTTGGAGTCATCATTGTGGATGCAGTGGGGGTGTCAGCCAGCAAGGAAGGAAAGTGCTCCCCCAGGCTGCGAATGTAGGCAGCCTGGTGCACGTACACCGTTCGGCGCTGGCGGTCACGCTCAAGTTCCATGACGAGGAACACACGAGCTGGACCCAAGTCCTTCATGCTGTAGGTGGACAGCAACAGAGCCTTTACTGACTGCACGGCAGCGGGGCTGGGTGACACGATGAGAAGATCATCCACATAGACCAGGATGGCCACAAAGGGCTACGAGGGTGCACTCAAGAAGAGAGCTGGATCAACGGTGCTACGATGGTAACCACCCTTCTCGAGGGTGGATGAGATCTCCAGGTTCCAATAACGGGGGAGATTGTTGAGCCCGTAGAGGGCCTTGCGCAGCCGCCAGACCTTGTTTGTTCCATCTGTAAAGCCTGGAGGCTGCACCATGTAGATCTCCTTGTCGAAACGTCTGTGCAAGAATGCATTATTGGCGTCCATCTGCTCTAGTTTCCAGTCATGCTGGCGATCAGGCTCAAGAGAGCTCGGGCAGTGGTGTACCATCCAACAGGGGCAAACGTTTCATCAAAGTCAACGCCTGGAATTTGAGAGAATCCCTTGGCGGTGAGTCAGACCTTATACCTATCAGTCGTGTCATCAGGCTTTAGCTTACGCCGAAGGACCCAGCAGGCCAAAATGGCCTTACGACCTGCAGGGAGATCAACAAGTTCAAAGACTCCATGTTCGTTCAGGGGCTATGAGATCCTCCTATATGATCTTTTCCCAGAGATCAACGTCAGCTGTCTCCCTCGCCTGACGGACAGTGGTAGGCTCTGCTGGAAGTGAGGGAAACCCGCTTGCCGCAAAGTAGGCGACAACGTATCCTGCGGGTGATGCATCCAAAGCACTGTGGAACTCCTGAGCCATGAGTGCATAGCCCACTGCCAAGCTAAGGTGGACCAAACTGATAGCAAGTCCTAGTGCATCAAGTACAGTAGGTGTGGCAGCGGAGTCGGCTGAAGTGGAAGATGCACTGGAGTGGGTGCGATGCTAAGAGGGCTGAGCGGACTGTGAGACAGAGTGTTATGGAAGGGCACAACGTTTCCCTCCGTGAGTGTACAGCTCTGGTCCGACTGGAGGGGTATCAGTAACTCGAGGAGAGGCTGTCTCGCCAACCACAGTCGGCTATAAGGCAGGCGGCGGCAGGGGTTCAACAACGACACATGGGGAAGACTGTACCACAGTGTCAGCAGATAGTGGCGGAGCGCTGAGAGGTGCTGACGTGGACTTAGAGGATGCAGAGGGAGAAGACGTCAGGGAAGGACCAGGTCGGGATGCAGACGGGGTACTGAGGAGCGTGTCCGAGTTGGAAGACATGTCAGACACAGGAGGAGAGGGATCAGAAGAAGGAGCCGAGCTAGAGAGAGGTGGCGATGCCCCAGCATGACCGGAGGCTTGAACAGACCCACCCTCGTCCAAGCCGACGGAGCGAGGATAGAGAAGAGGATGGAGCGACACGGGACAGGTCGCGAGGAAAGACGTCCTCAAAGAAGAGGGCGTCATGAGACTTGACAACACAAGCGAGAGGGGTCCCAGAAGCACCTGGCCTTGGACATGGATAAGACCCCGAGAAAGGTGCACAAGCGAGCGCGCAAACTGAGTTTGCTGTCATGAAGGTCCTTGGGGAGCCGAACGGCAGTGACACAGTCCCAGACACAAGCAAGGTGAAGGTCTGCATGATGTCCAAACCAGCATTCAAACGGCTTGACATGATGGGGAAGGGGGCCGTGGGAAACGCGGTTCCAGATCCACGTCATGTAGGACATGGCTTCAACAGAGAACAAAGGTGGAAGATCACGCATTGAGAAGGATACGAATACCATCAGCGATATTTCTATTCCAGCATTCAGATACGCTGTTTTGTTGGGGTGTGTAAGGAGCCGTAGTTTCAATGCTCACTCCTCGAGACGTGAGGAAACAAGAAGTAGGACCAATGAATTCACTGTCACGGTCACAACAAAAGACACGGAGATGACGTCCACAGGCAAGTTCAGCCTGGGGAAGCCAGGACTCAAGAGTGGAGAAAACGTCACTCTTCTACTTGAGAGCAAAGATCCAGCGCATGCGAGAGGAGTCATCAGTGAGATAGAGAACAAAACGGCCAACCCCCC
>SZWC01002046.1:10437-44180 GCA_023375785.1 Penium margaritaceum | reverse complement strand
GAGGGGGGAAGGTAGGAAATGGATGTGGGGAGTGCATATGGAGGTACATGAATGGATGAGTGGGATGTATTCAACACCATGGATTAGTGTACATTATGTCCAGTGATGTAGTTGGTGGTGGGTAGGCGGGAAAAGGGGGTGGGTATGTGGTGGAAAGTGTATGAAGAGAGTGTTTATGTAGAGAAGTAGGGCCAGAGGAGAGGATGGTATAGAGAAATGGGTACTAGTGTACTTAATTTTGAGTGACTACGAGGGGGTGAAAGAACATAGAAAGTTCTAATGTGTGGGAGAGAGTGATGGTACACCATTTGGTGAGTGTACAATTTTCTCTTCAATGGAAAAAGCATTCAAACATGAGGACGGAAGTAGATGGTTGATTGATTAGAAAAAGCGTATAAAAGATGTGAGTTCTTGTATCTAGGAAGTATCTAGGAAGGTACTAGTGTGAAATGCTTTTGTTGTGGAAAGTTACTTGGAAGTTTCACGTGGATGGTACTATGTAGTATGCACTGTTTTAAGGGTGCATGGATTTGGGGTGATTGGTCCTAAATGAAACGCTTCTTGTTCGCTGCCCCTCCAATTCCACTCGGAGGTTTTCCAGGTGAGATTGGAGAGAGGCACAGACACTTGGACGTAGTGACTGCCTCCACCTTTTTTGGGTCCATGGTGATCCGGCCGCCACCGATGATGTCGCCCAATCTGGCGTTGAGAATAGACGGAGAACCTCCATAACTCATGGAACTATACAAAGTTATTGCTGAAAATAGGAAGAAAGAGGAACCATCATGTATCCTAAAATGGGAAGGAGATTATACACAAATCCTAGTGAGGTGCGCAATTTAGATTAGCAAAACAGGCACCGTCCCACCCAATGCGAAAGACGTATTACTACAAATCCTTTTTTGCTGCATACAAGTGAGAGAAAGGATCCTTTTTCTCCCTTTTCCCTTTGAGAACATATGCCCAGTCTGCGACCTTCGGAGAAATACAATCAAACACGTTTTTCACCTCTGTCCAAAAATTCAACCAACAATAGACAAGATGCTACAAAGCTTACGATACATCACCGACAAAGAGGAAAACTCTCCCTTCATATTCGTCGACACAGGGTACCAGTACGAATGGTGGCAATTGCTTCAAGCAACGTCGTTCTCAAAGATATCGAAACACCGCTCACATGTGTCACTCAAAGAGCGGAAAAACCTAAAAGACTCAAAGGCACAACATGCCATCAGGGCCATGACCTCGTTCATAGATCATGTCAACACAAAAAACATACTATGCTATCAAAGAAGGCCATTAAGCAAGCTCAACAACAGGTAACATGCCTCACACAAACAAACCGTGTATGTGACATCCACAACGACAAAAAACCACCGCAGTTTACACTACATACAAACTTTCACAAAATCTAAATGAGCAGCACACCACACCCGGGGGGATCGGTATTACACTGCGCATATGAGGTATGAGCAGGGGACCCCTTGTCACGGGTTACGACTCGTGGCAAAGATACTGTTAGGGGTGGGATTAGTGGGTTAGAGTCCCACACAACCCATGGACGAGGGTCCATGGGTAGCTAAAGTGATGTACACATGTACATCGGACGCGACCGATGGTCGTAAGTCGCCACCAGAGAGGTGTCCTTCACAAGAACCCTCAAGGGTGCACCAGAGCTTCCCTCACCTCCAAGGCACTCTAAGCTGTGCACACCACGCTCATCCCTGCCTCATGCAGTGCCGACCCACACGGTTCGTAGCCTCACGTCACTCTTGGTGCACCGTTCTGTTACACGCACACCGCTACCCGCACACAGCAGCAGCAGCAGCAGTCGCGTCTGCGGCTTGAGCTGCCACTTTGGCTTCATCACCAAATACTGAACCGGTCCCCACCTCCCCAAAGGATTGGCGTTAACCCACATGCATCTACAAGCAAATGGTACACTACGAGGAGGAGGCAGACCGGACGAGACTTGAGGCGTGGTCGCGCTGCCGCCATTGTGACAGCCCAGGGTACTGTCCTGGAGAGGACTACAACCCAACGGACGACGAGGCTAACGCTGACGTTGCTAAGTACACCACCTATTGTCAATCTTCCTCCTACGACTCGCCAACCGTGCAGAACACACTAGCCACGGGGCCGCCACATGAATAACATTGTCCTCCATCTCCTGTAAGCTCTCCCATTACCCGTAGGACGCGTCGACAGAGTCAGCGTGCCACCCCTGGTGGGGCAGCACCAGCAGTACCAGCAGCCCCAGCAAAGCCAGCCAAGGCAACCTCTCGTCGTGCTGCATCTCCTACTGCCTCACAGGCACCCGCTTTATCTCTTGGTTCGTCTGATATCTTTGCTGTCCTAGAAGCAACACTTGTTTCTAGTGATGTTGTCTCTTCCACATTTATAGCTACAACGCGTGCTGCGTGTGCACCTGCTATCACTACTGCTGGTAGGGCAGTTGACACCTAAACCACAGCTGCCGTTGACCAAGGACCTCTTGCAACCGCGGCAGTTAACATCGCCACGCAGGTCACAGCAGCCACGGAATCTGTAGCGGCAGCAGCAGCCTCAGCTGCCATTGCTCTCTCCAGAGCGACCGTCCCCATCCAGACATCTACAACTCTGGTGTCACCTGCAACTGCATCATCATCTTGTAGCCATAAGATCTGCATCCTGGTTACAGCTGCAGTTACCATCTCTGCCCTCACAGATGCTGCTCTTACTGGAGTTGCCTGCCTCACTGTCTCTGCATCCTCCTCTGTGGCAGTCATCGCAGCTTCAGCAGCAGCTGCATTGCCATCCCTGTTTGGCCTACGCCATTAGCTCTGATGAGCTACCGTCCACTTGTTTCTTGGGCATCTTTCTCCCTCTCTCCCCTCTTCTCTCCTGTGGTCGTGTGAAAGCGTTCCATTCTTTGCTGTGCAGCACTACCTAGCCAACCTACATCCTCTCTTGCTTTTCCATGCCCACTGGGGCAAGGGAAACTCTCGTTGAGTTTCTACCCCGCTCACCATGCCGGTTGATGATGACCAGTATGCTGCCCTGCAGGAGGAGCTACAAAACGAGTGTGCTGCTCTTTTGGATGCCCTCACTACACAGCGTACTACCGAATAAATACTGCGTACTAGATAGGGTGACCAGGACACTTTTGCTGATCACGGCAGCCTGCATTACGCTCCACACCTGCCGCATCCACTTCTGCTGACATTGTCGCTACGTTTTCCACCTCTCCCACTTCCACATCCAACGCCACCAGCTCTCTCACTTCTAACTCCCTTATTGTCGCGGCTGGTGTAGGCGCTACTGCTTCCAAAGCCCTTGCATAGTCCATGCATCGCAAACCTGAATTTGACTCCACCACCTCACTTCATCTCTAACATCACCTTTACTTCCTGGGAGGTTCTCTTTAGTGCTTGGGCACAAGGTGAACAGCTTTGGGAATACTATCACTCATCCAATCCATCTGCAAATCCTCCTTTCGTGTCCATTGATGTTGATTCTGCACATGCTGTTTGTGCTCTTATTCAAGCTAGACCCGATGATCTCACTTAATGAGATTGGGTCCTGTAATGCAGACATCGCACGTCGTACGCCATCTGATCCTGTTGGCGCGTATGATCTCATCAAACAATGCACTAGTCACTGGGCACGCCGCACAGAGTTTCCTTTCAGTACAGTTTACGACGCTCTTGAAGCGTGCTGACGAGACTGCGGACGCCTACTGGACCTGCACCCTCCGCCTTCTGCGTGACCTTGGTAAAGCGTCACCTGGAGAGCTTCCTGCTGTCCTCTCTATCGTCAATGACCTCATCCCCAAATTATCCGACATCTTTAGAGAGGTGAAAGTCTTTGAGCTCAAGCGTCTTGCCACCGAGCTCGTACCTGCTGATGCTCCTCCAACATTGCTGCTCTCTGTTATAACTCCCACCACCGCACTCCCTTCCACCTCATCATCCTCTGCCTATTCATCCTCACCTTCCTCCTTTGCAACATCTCTCCTTAACCAAGGGAGGAGTGGTGGTGTTAGCTACTAAGCTAACCACCTCTGGCAGAGAAGCCGCGAAATACAAAAAGCTCACAAAGAGCTCACCTTCTTCCTTCGTTGACATGTGTCATGCATCCCAAACTTAATCAGGCATAAGCTTCATCTTCAAGAGTACAAATGCCTTAGCATTACATCTCAAGAAGAGCTCAAGTCTTCAATACACAAGAGAGCATCAAGCAAGGGTTAATTGATCAAAATGTGAGACAAGTCCTTCTATAGCTGTATTTCCAGTCCTAGAACTCAAAAGCACATTTCTGGGAAGTGGCCTGAACCAGCCACATCACCAATAGACTTGCAATGTGGGCTTGACACATAAGCATCCTAGTGTCAAGGTGACAGACCAACCATGTAGCGTCCAAGAAACTGCGGAATTTCTTTCTTGGAAGCTTCCATAGCAAACAAGATGTGCATGGGACCAGGCTCGAACTCATGACCTCTCACTTGGCCAAATCAACAAAGTGGCCAAGGTAACCACTCACCCACATGGTGAACTCACAAGTCATATCTCACATGAGACAGAACATAGTTGAGACACTACAATGGATCTAGGGGTCATACCTCCACAAGGGACAGAGCATTCCTGATCAATCCTACAACACTGAACAAGGGGCAAAAAAACATTCAACAAATCTCTCCCTTGCACCTTGTGCCAGTGACCATCATCATTCATCATCACTTGCGTTGATCATGCCGATACCTTGCCTGCCCGCCTGGTGGAGATCTTTGTCCAGTGGCTTTGTAAGTATGTCAGCCCGGTTCAGCTTGGTACCGACATACTCGAGTTCCGCGGTCTGCTTGTAGACCAAGTCCCGAGCAAAGTGGTAGCGGATCTCAATGTGCTTTGTACGCCTGGACAGGACGGGGTTCTTGGACATGTCAATCACGCTTATGTTGTCAATCTTGATGACCGTCGCCGTTGCCTGTGGTGCCTTCATCTTAGCTAGCAAGCTTCGTACTCAGTGCATCTCTTTACACACCTCAGCCAAGGCGATGTACTTAGCTTCGGCTGTTGAGATAGAGACACATTCCTGCTTGCGACTTGTCCAACTGACTGTGCCTCCATTCAGCATACACACAAAGCTGGAGGTATATTTTCTGTCGCCGATATTCCCTCCCCAATCAGCATCGGTGTAGCACATGAGACGAAGTGACGCAAATCCACCCATGCCTCCAAACTGGAGCCCCACGTGCCGCGTCCCCTTAAGGTAGTACATGATGTGCTTTACAGCCTACCAGTAAAGTGGACCACGATTGACCACTAACCGGCTCACCTGTCCAACAGCATGGGCTATATCTGGTCGGGTGGCAATCATGGCATACATCAGACTGTCCACTGCAGACTGATATGGGATGCTCAGCATGTCAGTTTTCTCTGCTTGGATGAAGAGAGCTTGCACTCTGAGCTCATGGGTGTGCTGGCAGGCTTGCAATCTACCATGTCGTATCGTTTGAGGATGGAGTCAATATTTTTTTTCTGGTTCAGGCTGATGGTACCTGCTGCTCTGTGACGCTTGATGACAATTCCAAGGAAGAATTCTAGAGGATCCATGTCCTTCATCTCAGATCTGCTACTCAGTTGCCCCTTGATATCGTCTAGCAGCTGCATTGAAGAAGAGCATGGAATGAGGTCATCAACGTACAAGGCGATCAACATGGTCCCTTTGTCGCTCTCATGCACATATATGCTAGGGTCATTGTCGCAGTGCATGAAGGACTCCTCGGCCATGAATGTATCCATCTCCTGGTACCAAAGTCTTGGCGCTTTTTTTGGCCATAGAGTGCCTTCACCAATCTATACACCTTGCCCTCGGGAGCATCAACCCCCTCTGGAACCTCCATCAACACCTCCTTGTCAAGTTTTCCACAAAGAAAGGATGTCTTGACATCCATCTGGTGGACTTCCATGTTCTCGGCAGCAGCAATGGCGCGCATTGACCGGATGGAGGCGAACGTCACAACTAGAGAAAAGATCTCATCGTACTCTGTACCAGGTCGCTGGGAGAAGCCTTTTGCTACCACCTCTGCCTTGTACTTGTCTATCTTGCCATCTTGTTTCCTTTTTACTTTCAACACCCACTTGGATCCAACAACGTGAGCCCCTGCAGGTCTTTCTACCAGCACCCATGTCCCATTTTCCTCAATGGAGCTGAGTTCACTGCGAATTGCTTCATCCCACTAAGCTTTGTCAGGCTGCGTGAGTGCCTCTGCAATAGACGTTGGCTACTCTTGAACCATGAATGAATAGTTGAGGCATGTTCATTCACTCCTATCTGCGTCGTAATGCTGCCGAAGTACTTTGAGGTATGAACTGCTCCTTGGACCTGCTGGCTGTTGCTGTTGATGTGGAGGCTGGAGGTCTACTTCAGTGGCTCAATCGGACGCGTCGGTGGTCATGACGTTGTCCACTGTTGAATCAGTCAATCGTAAAGATGACGTTGAGGTCAGAGTGTTTCTCAAAGTGTTGAACGCTTGTTGTTCACTATCCCTCCAGATTCCACTCGGTGGTTTTCCGGATGACACCGGAAAGAGGCACTGATGCTTGGGCTTAGTCCTTTACGAGTCAACGGTAGTAGTTGCAAAAGCCCAATAAATGTTGGACGTCCCGTTCATTGGTAGCCCTCAACCAGTCAGCAACCGCCTCCATCTTTTTTGGGACCATGGTGATTCGTCCGCCGCCGATGTGGCCCAAAAACTCTATCTAACAACGAACGAAGTCACATATTGAGAGTTTCTTGAAAATGTGTTCTCTTTGTAAAATCCCCAGAACTTTTCAGATGTATCCATTACACTCCTCCGGGGTACGGCTGTACACCAGGATTTTGTCAAGGTATACGACGATGAAGTCATCGAGGTATGGGCAAAAGAGGTTGTTCATCACCGCCATCGATTTTGTGGGGGTATTTGTGATTCCGAACAACAAAACTGTGAACTCAAAGTGTTCATATCTGGTGCGGATTGCTGCCTTTTTGACGTCCTTGTCAGATACGCGGATCTGATGATAGCCGTTGAGTAGGTCAAAGTTTCTGAAAATCCGAGTCCTAGGAAGTTGGTCAAAACATTTTTCTGGTTGAAGGAGGGAATAGCGTTTTTTAATGGTAATGTCGTTCAATGCTCGATAGTCCTCGCACATCCGCATCTCTCCATCTTTCTTCTTCACGGAAAGTACGGGTGCATTGTAGGGTGAAGTGGAGGGTCTGATGAACCCATGACCGAGTATCTCGTCCAGCTGCTTCTTGAGTTCGGTCATCTTGTGACTGCTCATCCGATAGGTCCTTATCACCGTCGGTTTGCTGTCTGACTTCAGGTCTATTTGATAGCCGATGTTTTGTTGCAGGGATAGCTCTCGAGACAGGTATTTGGGAGAAACCCGTTCAAACTCTGCAATCTCCTTTGGTAAGACTATGAATTTCTCAGGTGTTGAGGCCGTTGGTGTCGCCTAGGCAACTACAATCTCTTCCGCTTCCCTTGCTTCCACGTGGACTAGCCACAGATGAGCTCCGTGTTTCAAGTTTTGCCATGCCACATCTAGAGATATCGTTTGGAATTTTGTGGTTGTCGTAACTTCCTCTGCTACTTCCACCTTTGCTGCTTCCTGTAACAACCATTGCGTTGTGGATCCCTCGACTAGAGGCAGGTGTCTCTTTATGCCATTAATCCTGACATAAACTGATCCGCTGCTCCAGTCAACCTGCAAATCTGTGCCGGTACAAAAAATCTCTCTCAAAGATGAGTTTTTGGTCGCTTATTGGACACGATTTTGAGACCGTTACGTCATGTAGATATCAGATTTGTAGTCAGAGTGGTTCGCAAAGTCAGCGGATCTACAGTCATCCATTGACGGTTTTTCCTACGAATACCCTGGTTTGGCCGACAAACCTAGCTTCCAACCAATATCGTTGCTCACAGAATTATGTGAAGTTCCACCATCTAGTAGCTCCGGTACCGTTATGCGACTTTTGCTACCCCTCAGTTAGCATTATCATCAGCTGGTCGTCCTCATATCCCTCCTCAAAATTTCCTCAGGAACCCTCGTCAAGATGTTGTGAGCCGCTAAGATGGGTGCTCAGTCAGCGGAGATGTTTCCGACGGGACAGGAGCCTCGCCGTCCCCTTTTTGGCTTGTTGTTGTCGCTTTTGACAGTCGTACGAGATATGTCCCGGTTTTCCGCAAGTCCAGCAACGACATTAATCTCGTTGATCGACGGCGGTAATATCCACAAGAGAAAATGTTTCTTCTGGCTGTGACTTTCCTTTGCCACAATAACAATCGTTACCTTATGGTCGCCAGCCATTGGATTCCTATAGCTGACTGTTGTAGTCGACACTATCAATGCGGTCCGCAACTACAATCATTTGTGGTCTTCCAAATACCATAATGTCCACTGATTTTGTTCAAAACAGTTATTTTTCATTCGCCTATGAGTAGTACCATAATCATCCATGGTTTTGACGGTGAATCACTACTCTAAAATGGAAGTTACAACTTAGCTACACACAAAAAGAACTAAAAAGAAAAATGAGATAGCCTTTGGAATTGGGTCGCGCATATAACGGCGAGCACACTTCGACGTGCCAAGAGCGACAGCGGTGTCTCACAGATGCACGTCTCTGCGCTTGCACAACACGTCACTGTGCTCGTCAATGCAAACACACTGATGTGTCGGGTGAAAATTCGAAGTTGCAAAAACTCGGAGCTCTGAGTTCTCACATTATGAGTCTTGCTCGGAGTTCACGCCCAGAGGAATTGAACAGATCATGGACAAATTCCAGGAACAGGGGTGGAAAGAGAGGCGGTTTGGGAGAATCACCCCATAACATAAAGGGTCTATTTTTGGGTGAATTAGTATCACGTAATTCGGGAACGAACAATGAATGAAATCAAGGGACAGTACAGTATCTCGCATGAGGCTGTTGTTCTAGTAGAAACACAGTCCATCTTGGACGAGGTCACTGTTTGTGATAATTTTGCAAAAGCGTTGAGTGTGATGGGTCACACTGGACTGCGAACGCAGATGTTGGAGTCTGTACCGTGCGTCAGACTTTTTGTTCAGTTTTCTAAAGTGAGCGAGTTTAGCGTGCGCGAAGTCGCTCCATGTTTCCGGTGTGATAAGAGAGTTGTACCACATTAGATTAATGTGCTCAATCTTTGTCACCTGCGGTCGACAATGTGAGAGCGGTCGCGTGAGCTGTTGGTCCAGCTCCGCCGGTCTCCTACTGCCCTTGGATGACCTTTAGATCGGACCACCAACTCAAAGCCGTGCCACGCTAAAGCGAGGACGCGAGGTCAATTTTATTGTTGTCGTTGTTGACCCCAAAAGTGGTGAAATACACCTCCAAACCCATCAGCCACATCCTGGCCATTGGTCCCTTGGAGTTTGCATGATTGAAAAGCTCACAGAGTGCCAGTTGAATCTGGGATTCATTTGAGAGTTGGACATGTCTCTCGGTGAGAATTCCTTCGTGCGCACGAGAATTACAAAGATCCTCCACTCCATCTTGAGTTGTTGGAGCAGATGGGCATTGAGGTGTTCGTCGATTCGTTCTTGTTGGTTGGTGCCTCCCATCGTGCTAGGTGTCATCCCGACGGGCGACAACGGGGGTGGAGGGTTTGCCAAGCATGAGGGGTCCGTCACCGGGTTGGTCGTTGGTTTCGTTGGTGCCGCGCCATTTTTTGCAAACGTTGCCATTGCTGTCTGGTCCACCATGAAAGCGTCGTTGTTCTTGTGCTGTTGGTCCTCCATCGCCAGAGTCTTTACCGGTTACTACTGCTCGTAGTCGGTTTTGCTCGCTCCGTTCACCGTTGTCGTCAAGAGGTCAATGGACTTTTGAACGTTAGAGATGCGTTGAAGACTCGTACAAGGTTATTGCCAGGTAGTTAATGAGTTGGTTGTCCCTCCAGCGCTACTACGCTCTGATGCCAAGTGTTACGCCAAGGGGAACGTAGGTGGTTCATAGGGTAGGACGCAACAAGGGTGCAACTAACATGCAACTAGGGCGCTAGTAGGGCTCAACTAGGACGTAACTCGGGCGCAACTGAGGCACAACAAGGGCACAACTAGGGCACAACTAGGGCGCAACCAGGGCGCAAGTAGGATGCAAATAGGATTCAACTAGGGCGGAACTAGGGCACAACTAGGGTGCAAGTAGAGCATAAGTAGGACGCAGGTACAAGCACGCAACTAGGACGCAACTAGGGTGCAAGTAGGACACAAGTAGGGCATTAGTAGGGCGCAAGAAGGGCGCAACTAGGACGCAACTAGGGTGTAAGTAGGGCGCAAGTAGGGTGCAAGTAGGGTGTAACTAGGGGGTAACAATGCCGATAATGAGAATGAGACACGTGTCGGATCCTCGGTGCCCGAGCCGAGCGACACGTGCAAGGTCGTGTCGTAAGTGACTTTTTCAAGAAGCTCCGCCGAGAATTCGGGGGGCTTTGAGAATATCGAGTCACTTCTTCATAAAAGTCTAGGACCATTGAGAAGTCGACCGAACAATATAGAACCATCAATATGGTTCTCGACACTTCTGTTGACATTTTCCGGATGTTGGTCGAAGTTGTCAGAAACCTCTAGAATAGAACACCGGAGGTCAGGGCAGGTGGTCAAATTGCCCGGCCAAACAACATAAAAATCCTGAAGACAACGTGCGATGGGCCATAAATGTTACGACAGAAACTCCCACTCGTAGAGTTCAAGGACTGGTGTACATCGGGGACATAACATGCAGTGCCCACTTTCAGGAAACATGAACCTATTCCCGGTAATGCATGCACGTTACTTCAAAGGTTGTGTTGTGTAGTCACAATGTTTTCCAAATCAGTCTATTTCTTTGTCGTTTTTTTTCTTCATTTGAGGTGCGAGGTATGTGACTGTGAACATAAGGATACATGTGCAACGTCATCGCTAATGTTAAGTTGTCCAAAACCCAAAGTCGGCTAATCCAACACAAGTGGCTTCATTGTTGTCGCTGACTCGGGCTGCGTAACATGGGAGATTTTGTTTCTAATAGCCTGGCTCGGATGTCATCTTTGTGAAATCACGAGATATGGTTGGCGGTGCATCCGTAATATGAAGCATGCATGTGCATGGTCGAGAATTCATGTGCTGTGAAAGCGATCTGGGTCTGCATCCTACAAAGGACAACGATGCGGGGTGCCACACGCGTGCCATGTTGGTAGATATCGGGTGTTTGGTTTCTCAGCCAGCATCTCAATCCCATGAATTTGACAATGGACACCCAGATAGATATTCGGATGCAATTGAATAGAGAATTTTTTATTGTTTCGATGTTTCCAACGCCAGTGATTCTAGTTGCATCAAGTGACATGCATCAGCGGTTCACCATGATGTATGACAGGGTCAACCGCAGTCTTTCCCTCATGGTCTCCTGGACCCACGGTTCACCTTTCGTGCCATTCGCACGTCATGGGAAAAATTTCGGCTCACTTGGGATCCTCCCCCCCTCCTCTCGGTGCTCCCGCTCACCATGGCGCTCGTCCTTGGTCTCAACTCTGGTAAGTGATGGATTTGAACATGAAGGTTAGAAGGTGGGTACAATGTATGTTGACATGCATGTTGCCCCATGCTGTACCCACTAGGGGTTCAATGGATCCTCCATTGTTGCGCTTCTGTGTATCCCCATCGCCAACTCAGACAAGGAGGAGGAACCCCGAGTCTCCCAGGGGTACACGAGCGCATTTGTCTTTGACGACTATGAGGAAGCTAGTTGGGTTGTGCACCTCCAGGTTGAAGTGCACCTCAATCCACGCTCTCCTGAGCATGATGAACACTGTCCGATGAGGCTGAACGGTGGCTCACGCTGCCCCCCAGCTGTAGGTACATTGCTATTGTGGAAGTCGCCATGGCATCTGTTATGACTGGATTAGACTTACTTCTCTGTTCAAGAATGGTACATCAGTGTCCTCTAAGAGGTTGTAATTTTTTCTGCTTCTTGTTTGCACATGTTAACAATTCATGTCATGCCCTTTGCCGCAGGTTCATTGGATGACAAGCGAAGCGTTCCTCCACCGGACTCCCAAAACGTTGTCTTTGAGCAGAAGGGGACCACGTCCAAGAAGCATCCCAAGAAGAACGTGTCCGCCAACTTCCCCTACGAAAATGCATTCAGGGATATGGATGCATGTCACGAGGCAGTGTAGGATTATTTAGACACATGGGTATCAGCTTTATCAGAAGCAAAGCCACATGTCAAGAGGCCAATTGCATGCAGTAGAGACAAGCGAGATGCGTGTGGCAGTTGAAGGCACGGTCGCAGAAGAAGACCGAGAACGTGACCATAATTTTTTTCAAAGACGGCCACAATACAGCAGGATCGGCACAAAGGGTGACACGTTGAGGAAGGTCGCATGGATTTACGCCACATCAAGCCCATTGTAGCCAAGGAGCCATATACCTCCTCCAAGGCTCTACGACAGATTGTGGAAGCTCGTACGGGAGAGCGTTCGGTGTACCATACAGTCCATTGGGCACGGAAGAAGGCCCTAGCCAAGCTAATGGGTGCAAAACTTCACTCGTGGACTCTCTTCCCGACCAATATCACTGCTATCAATGTACTCGTACTTTTTCTACATGTCTAGATGTCTCCATACACCACACCGTTTCAGGCGGTATTTTTTCCTTGTGTTGTCGGTGAACTGTAGTTGAAGAAGGTTGATCCCTACACAGTGGCATTCACGGAGCAAACAAGTAAAAGCTCTTTTATCGCACGTTTGTGGCCCTGTGTGCTTGTCAAAATGGATGGCCACATGTCCGATGCTTGCTTTCCATGGACGCCGGTGTCCTTAAAAATGGATTCAAGCAGGTGCTCTTGCTTGCACAGTACTGGAGGCGAATAAGCACAAAGTCTCCATGGCGTGGACAATCTGTCAACAAGAGGACAAAGACAACTCGTAGTGACTCTGCCAGCGCCTTGCTGAAGCGTACCTATAGCATGCCACAACGTGACGGCTGTCATAAGCAATAGGGACGCCGGACTCATTGTGGCGGTGAAGCGTGAGTTGCCGAGTGCCATACACACTTTTTGTGGTTAGCACTTGCGGGAGAATGTGAAGTCGGAGACAAAAACGGTAGCAGCAAATATTGCGTGGAAGTTGGCAAGTACCTTCACACAGAACGAGTTCGACCGGGCGCTAAATGAGCTATTCCAAACATATGACAAGGCTCACAAGTTCCTCTTTGGTAGTGATAGGGAGCCTGGGCTGCCGATGCAACAATGGACCCGCCTCAAGTGTCCAGGTTCCGGGTGGCAGGCACATGACCTCCAACACCATGGAGTCGCTCAATACTCACCTTGTGGAAATTTGGCACTTGTACCCATGCCACTTCTTTGCACAGACCTGTCTGTTTTGATAGAGTTTTTTTGCTGAAAACCGGCGTGTAATCCATGATTGTGATACCCGTTAAGCGCCGGTGGTGGAGTCCATACTGCAGCACTACACAGAAGACACAAAGGAGTACCGAGTACTTAGCCACGGTGGCCTCATGGACATGGTAACGGGCCCGAAGAGCCTCACAGGCCGGGAAGTGGATGTAAACGCGAAGGACTGCTCGTGTGGACAGTGGAAAGAGTACCACTATCCATGCCTTTGTTTTCTAGCACTCATGCTCGACGTGAGCGTAAAATCGTAGCTCTACACCGACATGCAGCTGACACAGATGGCCTGGCACCAGTCGTTCAAGTCACCCATGCCGGATGTCAACCTCCATAAGCTCTAGTATGCCCAGCATGGGTGGGGTGAGCCGGGGATTAAGCATGACCGTGGTTGATCACGCTCAAAGCGCCTGGACCGAGTGACTCGGCGCAAGCAAGGTCGCATCTGTGGTAGATGCAGGCAGAAGGGACATCCCTCATCCGCTTATGTAGAAACCCGCCAACACTCTCACCAAAATTTGTCGCTACAGACCGTTTACAAGAACTTGCCACAAATGCCGCCACCGGGAGGTTGCTAAGGCCAAGCTTGTTGCCAATGCTGCCGCACTAGTAATAGGATCCAGTGGTGCAAGAGATGGGACAAGTGGTGCTACAGGCGGCGTGGCAAGCGGTGTTGTATGCGGTGGGACAAGCAGTGGTACAGTCCCCACCATCATGCCCAGCTCCCCCAACAGCCGTTGCAGCCAGGTTGCTTCGCACGCTGATTCCCCCAATGCCATGTATTTTGCTTCAGCCACGCTGCGTGCTATGCATGACTGTTTGGAACTGCGCCGTAAAACAGTGGTGCCCCAAAGACAAAAGACATATCGCCCCGACTGCGTGCATTTCTGTCCCGTGCATAGTCACTGTCACAATATCCATCGAGCAAGGGACCAGTGCCAGGGGAGAAGACGAGGCCCATGGATGCAATGTCAAGTACATAACGCAAAAGTTTTGGCAAAACCCTTTGATAAGCACTGCGTGGATGCTGGCTAAATTGGACGAGAGTGTTCACATCCTACGCAATATCCGGTCGGGTGGTAAAAGAAAGGTAAGTGAGACTGCCAATGATCTGTATGTGTAGTGTGGGGTCTGTATCTGGTCCGTAGTCAGTGGTAGAGGGATCAAGAAGGTTTCCTTACACGTCTAGACTCGTTGGTGGGTGTTGTGTGGGAAGATGTTGTATGAGGTGGGAAAACCGTTCCGTTAGATGTGCTATGAACTGTCCCTGGTGTAGTGTCAAGGTACTTGCAGCTCTGTTACCGGTGATGGTCATGCCTAGGAAGTTGTGTGCCTCTCCCAGATCAGTTATGCAGTAGTGTGCAGTGAGCATTGTTTTCGTATCTTGGACAAGAGAGAGAGAGAGAGAGAGAGAGAGAGAGAGAGAGAGAGAGAGAGAGAGAGAGAGAGAGAGGAGGGGGGGGGGAAAGGATCGATAAGTCATCCACGTACACCAGAAGAGCAACTGGAACGCCGTTCATCCAACGGATGAACATAGAGGGGTCAGAGAGACTTTGTAGAAACTCTCCAAGTTTCAGTGTTCGGCTGATCTCCTTGTTCCAACAACATGATGCTTGTTTCAGTCCATACATTTCCTTTAGTAGGAGTCATACTCTGTCTGTCCCGTCCGAGAACCCTAGTGGCTTTTCCACATAGTTTTCCTCTTCCAGGGGTCCGTTCAGAAAAGCATTCTTGACGTCCATTTGGTGTATTTCCCAGTCCTTGTGTGCTGCAACCCCCAGCAGCACGCGACCTGAAGTGTGATTGCCCACTGGGGCATAAGTGTCCGTAAAGTCTTGCCCCAGAATCCGGTGGAAACCCTTGGCCACAAGTCTGGCCTTGTACTTCTCAAACAGGCCCTATACATTTCGTTTGAAATCGAACACCCACTTTAAGTCAACTGCTTTGCGTCCGGGTAGTAGAGGTACCAATTGGTAGACTTCATGCTCAAGAAGAGCATTGAGCTCATTGATCACAGCCCTTTTCCACTCTGTTGTGTCTGAGCGCCCCCTTGCCTCTTCGACGGTGAGAGGTTCTGGGTGGATAGCCACGAGCTGTGTGGGACCGGCTGTGTGGTAGAACTCTCTGTAATCCACTCTGGCCACATTCCGTTGTGAGTTCTGGACCCGATCAGGTTGAACAGGATTGTTCTGTATTGGGGTCAGACCAGGTGGGGACCCTGAAGAGTCTGTACTGATACTTGCAAGATCAGTCGGTGTGAGCAAATCCCTAGGGAACGATGTAACCTGGGCCGTGAATCTGTTTCTTCTGGATGATGGTGTGACTTTTGGTTGCATGGTGGGGAAGAAAATGGGTACACTGACATACTCAGGGTATCGTTTAGGGACGGTAAGCACCGGTGCATGCCTGAGGTCCTTGAACGCCTTGTATGGCATGTGTTCTAGGAAGGACGCATCCTGACTCTTGACGAACACATGTTGCACAGGGTCCCAAAATCTCCATGCCTTTGAGGCATGGGCGACTTTGACAAAGACACACCAACTGCACCGTGGGCTCAGCTTGTGACTGCGTTGTGGGTCAACAAACCACACACATGGCACTATGCCCCACACCCGTGCAGAGCGTAAATCCGCCTTCTGCTTGAACCATCTCTCCCAGGGAGTGATGGTCCTGGGTAGGGGTCCTTGAGGTATTATGTTCCATACCTAAGTAAAACATTTGACAGCATCCTCCCAAAATCCAAAGGTCAGACCAGAATCAACCAGTAGGGTGAGCAGTTTTATGCCGAATGGAGCGTAGATGGTGAACAGGTAGAATTTGCGAGGCAGAACACAATTTAGACTTTGGGACACTTGAGCAGTTTATAATTAGCGGTAAGTGTAATTCGATGACAAGTGTTGAAATGATCGAACATGTATAAACAAATGTCGAGTTACGAATAAGGCATAGTCGGGGTCGTTGCGTCAATTGTCGAGCGACGCGTGCGGAGTCGCATCAGGAGTGGTCGGATTCGAGCAGGTCCGCTGAGAAATCGGGGGACTTCGAGAATCAACAGTGAAGATGGAAGATGCATATTTATAAATCCAGATTCGTATCGGTGCGTGGAGAAGTCGACTAAAAGGTCATGATACTTCTGTTGTAGATTCACGAGAGTGGTCGAAGTCGTGTGAAGGTTCAGGAAGATTCACTGAGGACGGGGGCAGTTGGCTAGTTTGTCCTCGACCGTCGGAGTGAATATCACAGTCTTGCGATGTGATGTGGTTTTTGTGTAATAACAGAAATGCCAACTCAGAAAGATTAGGAACTCATGTACGTCTGGTACCTAGCACTTCCCCCCCATTTTAGCCGCGACGTCCCGGCACGCTTACAGATGTGGCCCGGTGAAGGCGGTAACATCCGTCGGATAGTTGTTCGACGTCTCGGAGGTTTTCGTAGGGTTCTCAGCTGTTGTGTGCGGTGTCATAGCCATGCCACTTGACGAGATATTTGGTCGTTTTGCCTCGTTGTCGATGGCCGAGGATGTCCTTGATGATGTACTCTGTGTCTTCATCCACTTGAACAAGAAGAGGAGAAGGGACATCCATGCTGGGGAAGTTTTCTCTGGGGTCTCGGTAACGCCTTGAGTCTGCTGACATGGAACACCGGCTGAACATGCATAGTTTCAGGGAGTTTGAGTTGTGCAACCACAGGGATTTGCATACGCTCAATCTGAAACGGTCCCAACTACCGGGGTTTGAGCTTTGAACAGTCGGCTCTGCAGAGTTTGATGTTTTCCGAGCTGGGAAGGACTATGTCGCTAGCGGCGAACACGTTGTCACTTCGATGTCGGTCAGCTACTTGCTTCATCGATGCTTGTGTCTTTGCAAGGGTTTGTCGTGTTTCCTCCCAGATGGTGGAGAAGTCTCGGTGTTGAGCGTCGACTACGGGGATGTTGCTGCGACTTTATAGTCTGACTGATTTGGCGAGAAGTTTGCCATACACCACTTCAAATGTAGTTTTACCTGTTGCCGTAGAAACTGCCAAATTGTATGCGATTTTGGCGGTCGGGAGTTTTTGTGCCCAATCCGCCCCGTGAGGTTTGCATAGTGTTCGGAGAAGTTGTTCGAGCGTCTGGTTTGTCCACTCGGTTTTACCGTCACTTTGAGGATGAAACGCCGTTGAAAGTTGAATTCTGCTGCCGTAGTGAGTCATCAGTTCACGTAAAAAATGACTGGTGAATCGACCATCTCTGTTGATTGTGATGGTTCTTGATACACCGTGTAGCCGCACGATGTTGTTTAGAAACAGCCATTCTGTTCCCTCAGCGGTGAAAGTGATCATTGTCAGAATGAAGAGGGACATTTTGGAAAACCTGTCGACGACCACGAGGATTTCGTCATATCCCTCGACTGGTAATCCCGTGACAAAATCCATGTAGATATCGGACCACGGTTCCGTCGGAATAGGGAGCGATTGCAGAAGTCCGGATGGTCGCGTGCGACGGGATTTCTGTCGTTGACATGTGTCGCAGGACTTGCAGAAGTCAGCCACGTTAGATTTCATTTTGTCCCACCAATAGTTTTTTGCCAGATGCTTCAGCGTCTTTTACTCTCCGAAGTGTCCACCTAGTCATGTGTCGTGGCACTCTTCGAGCAGCATATGGCGAAGTTTTTCGTTTGGGGAACGACCACTTGACGATTGAATCGTCATCGCCAATAGGGTACGTTAAACCAGAAATTTGCCTTGTCGTATCCGTCGTGCTGGTCGTAGCCTCGTGCGAACAGTCGCTCGAGATATGGGTCTTTCTGCAGTTGTAGCGTTGCCACTTCAGCCATCAAATCTGGTCGGCGGCTGAGTGTGTCCGCCGGGTTGATTTTGCCTGGCCGGTACTTGATATCGTAGTCGAACCCATATTCAAGGAACTCCATCCATCGGGTTTGACGTCGGCTGAGATTCGGCTGCGTTTTTAGATATTTCAACGCATGGTGGTCGGTGCGCACGATGCATCGGTGGCACTCTAGGTAACATCGCCATGTCTTGAATGCATGTATCTTTGCCAGCATTTCTTTCTCATGTACGACATTGTTGAGTTCCGTTCCTCGCAGTTTTTGAGATATTTAGGCCACCGTTTGCTCACCTTTGCCGCGGTCTTGCAGGAGGACTACGCCGATGGCGCGCTCTGACGCATCTGTGGCCATGACGTAGTCGACCGTCAGATCGGCTAATCGTAGGCTTGGCGCCGAGGTCAGAGCATTCCGCCAAGTGGTGAATACTTCTTCTTTGTTGTCTCCCCACCGCCACTCATTTTCTTTTTTAGTGAGGTCGAAAGGAGGTGCAGACACCCAGGCGTAATCCCGTATGAATCACCGATAGTTATTGCAGAAGCCGAGGAAAACTTGAATTTCTCAAACATTGGTCAGCGTTGGCCAATCAGCGACTGTCGTTTCTGATCCATGGTGATCCGCCCACCGTTGATGAAGTGACCCAAAAACTCGATCAAACGGCGACCAAAGTCGTACTTCGAGAGTTTTCCGAAAAAACTATCTCTTTGTAAAACTTTGAGAACTTTTTGAAGATGTCCATCGTGCTCCTCCATGATGCGGCTGTACACCAAAATGTCATCGAGGTACACCACGACAATATCGTTAAGGTATGGTTGGAAGGTTTTGTTCATTGCCACCATAAATATTGATGGGGCATTCTTTAGTCCGAATGGCATTACCGTGAACTTGAAATATCCGTAGCGATTTCGGAACGCCATCTTCTTGATTTCGGCGTCTACTGTGCGTATCTGGTGATATCCGCTGTGCAAGTCAATTTTGCTGAACATTCGAGTCCCTCAGAGGTGGTCAAAAAGCTCGTCAGCTCGGGGAAGAGAGTAGCGGTTCTTAATGGTAGCATTGTTCAACGCCCAATAGTACACGCATATCCGCACCTCGCCAGTTTTCATTTTTACAAACAGTACCAGTGCAGCGTATGGTGACATGGATGGGCAGATGAATCCTTGACCGAGCATCTCGTCCAGTTGTACTTTCAGCTCGGTTAGCTTGTGATCGCTCATCCACTAGGCCCCTCGAACTGTAGGTTTGCTTTCCGGCTTCAGTTCGATGCAATGGTCAATGTCCCGTTGAGGAGGTAAGGTTTTTGGGGTTTCGTTAGGGAAGACGATCGCAAACTCCTGGATGAGTGGTGCGAACTCTTCGGGTACCATCGCAAACTTTGTTGATATTGATGAGGCTGATGAGGCCGTTGAGGATGATGATTCAGGTGCTGCCACTTCCGCTTCCTCCATTGGCTTGAGATGTACGAGCCACACATGAGCTCCTCGTTTTATGCATTACTTGGCCATGTTGAGTGGTATCGGCTGCATAGGTTGTCGCTTCTCGGCTACCGTGGCTTCCTGTGTTGTTTCCACCTCTGCCGCTTCCACTATCGGCTTTTGTCCCACACACGAAAGTTGTCGTTTGGCACCGTCCATCTCCATGTAGACGTCATCGCTGTTCTAGTCGACCCGCGAATTGTAGCGGTACAAGAAATCTCGTCCGAGGATGATTTTTTGATCGCTCATTGGACAAGACCTCCAGACCGTCATATCCCATAGATCTCCCACTTGTAGTCGTAGTGGTTCTCGGAGTCTCCGTATTTTTAATCTCCCGACGATGGTTTTTCCTTCAAACACCCCTGGTTTTGTCTGCAAACCCAGGTAGTAAACCATGTAGTTACTTATGAAGCTGTGTGAAACTCCTCCATCCAATAGTGCCGGTACTGTTCTGCGACTTTTGCATCCTCGAGGCTGCAGTATCGTCGGTTGGTCATCCTTGTACCCCTCGTCAAAACTTGCGATCTCAAAAACCCTCTACGACAATGTAGGCCGTTCAAATGGGCGATCGATCGGCGCAGATCACTCTTCACGGACAAGAGTTGCGCCTTTTACGCCTGCCCTTTGCCGTTTCACGACTCATTTTTTTGTGACTTCCTCCTCTTTTTTACCTGCTACTTGCTTCGATATATACGAGTAATGTGCCCCACTTTTCTGCAGTTGTAGCAGGTTTGCGTTTCTCTCTACTCGACGGCTTCCACTTCCATCACAGTTGAGGAGTCCACCGACTGGTTTTTGTTCTGTTTCTATAATAGTTGTTGTTAGGAGGTCGTCAGCCATAGGATTCCTGGATCTGATCGTTTTAGTCGGCGCTGTCGATTCATTCTGCTGCTGGAATCATCCGTAGTAAGTCTTTTTGGATGCCAAAAATGGTGATTGCTCTCCGGATATCTCGCTTGAGGCCGTTGTTGTAGTGAAAACAGAGTTCGTCGGGGGCGATGTCTGCTCTGGTAATGATCTCACGGAATCTCTTTGTGTACTCTGCCACACTAGACTATTGACGGAGATGCTGGAGCTTGTACCGTGCATCGGACTTTTTTTCCAGTCGTCCAAAGCGTGCGAGCATCGCGCACGAGAATTCATTCATTCAGTCGGTGGTGTCAATTTGTCTTGCCATTGTGGGTTGATCTGCTCCAAGGGGAGAACGCCTGCGGTCGGTGATATGAGACGGGCGTCGTTAGCCGTTGATGACGCTCCACCGGTCTCCTGTTGCTGTTGGATGGTCTTTAGATCGGACCACTAACTTGGCGCCATGCCACGGAAAAGTGCGGCCGCGAGGTCAATTTTCTTCTGATCGTCGTTGATCCCAGTGGTAGTGATGTATACCTCCAAACTCGTCAGCCACATCCGAACCGTTGGTCATTTCGAGTTTGCAGGATCGAACGGTTTTGGTGGAGCCGGAAACATTTTGGGTTCGCTCGAGGGTTGAGAATTTCTCTCGACGAGCACCGCTTCTCATGCACTTGAGTTGCAAAGAGCCTCCATTGTGACGTTGAGTTGTTGGAGCAGATGGTTGTTTATTCCTTTCAGCGTAGAGATCCGGTTCGCCCGTTCTTTGTTGATCCGCGCCTGTCGTCCAGTGCCACCTGTCATCCTGCTGTCGTCGTCCAGGCTGTTGGAAGGGACGGCTGGGTTATCTTCTTTGGGTCCGTGACCGGATTGGTCGTCAAAGCCGTAGGGGTTGGTACAGCTGCCACACAGCCTGCCACACCAGCGTTTGCTATTGCTTCAGGGATCGTGTGCATCGGCACGTTTTGCTCCTCCATCGCCGAAGTCGTCGTTGAACACCCGCTTCTGGTCGACGGTTGCGCTTGCTTGCCTCATGTCGTAGTCACAAAATCTGCGAAGTCTTGACGTGCGAGATGCGCTGACGGCTTGTGTGACGTAGTCCTCCGGATGGGTAAAGTAGCCGGATGCCTCTCCAGCACCGCTGCCATCTAACACCAAGTGTTATGCCAAACGGAGCGTAGATGGTGAATAGGTAGAAGTTGCGAGGCAGAACAAGATTTAGAATTTGGGACACTTGAGCAATTAAAATTAGCGGTAAGTGTACTTCGATGACAAGTGTCGAAATGATCGAACATATATGTACAAGTGTCGAGTTGCAAATGAGGCATAATCGGGGACGTTGGGTTGATTGTTGAGTGACACGTGCAGAGTCGCGTCGTGGGTAGTTGGATTCGAGAAGGTTCGCCGAGAAATCGGGGGACTTTAAGAATTGACGGTAAAGATGCGAGATGCATCTTTATAAATCCAGATTCTTCTCGGTGTGTCAAAAAGTCGACCGAAAGTTCATGATACCTTTGTCGTAGATTCACGAGAGTGGTCAAAGTTTTTGGAAGGTTTGGGAAGATTCATTGAGGGCGGGGACAGTTGGCATGTTTGTCCTCGACCGTCGGAGTGAATATTGCGGTCTCGCGATGTGATGGGCTGTTTGTGTAATAACATAAATGCCTACTCACAACGATTAGGGACTCGTGTACGTCTGGTACGTAACATGCAGAGCATCGTCCAATGTTCTGTGCCACCTCTTGGCTATCCCATTTTATTGAGGTGTATAGGAAGAGGTGGTTTGATGACAATGCCTCTAGTTCTCAGGTCTGTTTCAAGTGGACCTAGGAACTCCCACCCCTATCCGTACGAAGGATGCGTAGAGAGTACCCAGTTTGTCGCTCAGCAAGAGAAATCCATTCCATGATTGCCCGTTGTGCATCCGCTTTGGTTTTGAGCAAGAAAGCCCAGCGGAAGCGACTGTAATCATCTGTCAGAGTCGGAACATACAGTGATGTGTACTGGACAGAGGGGACCGGCATGGGTCTAGTTAAGTCGGCATGCACCAGTTCAAGTGGTGCCTTGCTGACATGCTGTGATAAGGGAAAGCTCTATCGGTGTGCCTTTCCTTCCTGGCAGTTAAGACAAGCAGATGCTTTCAGGCCGAGGGGACAGACATCAGGGCTTAGTCCATGTGCTTTTTGGTGTTTCAGGAGATCGGTGACCAGTCAAGTGCTGATGTGAGCCAGTCTTCTGTGAATGAGCTCAGTGTGTTTTGGGTCTGCTTTGGTCATTACATGAGTCTGTGCACGGTTGGAAGACAATGCAGGGAACAGGGTGAGACGGTACAACATGTCGGCATGCAAGGACCCATCAGCCAACAGTGCACCATGCACGTCAAACAGCATGAATCAATGCATCAGCCTACTTGGCATGTCCAATTGGCGATCCAACTGCCCACCTGACAACAGGTTTACCTTCAGCCGAGGGACATACAAAACCCTAGTCAGCCACATGATCCCTCCAGGTGCTTGCAATACAACAGTTCCAATGCCCTCAACCATCAGCACCTCTCTTGAGCCCGTCCGCATACCTTCCACATCATGTGTGGCATACAAAGACACAAACAACTAACGATGAGGTTGTTCAAATATGAATATGATGAAACGCGCATTTTCTCCTTGGAGAAAGTCCCCGAGATAAAATTCTCAATAACGGTTCAGGTCATGTACCGAACCACCTTGGCCAACAGTCCTCCGATCACACAACCGTTAGGAATCCCGGTCAAGTTATCCCCTAATAAAGTAACATCTGTCACCCGCGTCCGGCTAGCGGAAAAAAAGTCGTTGGTCTACTATTTTGTCCTTATATCCTGAGGATGTTCATTTCCCTTGAATTCAACCTAGAACAGTTCTGTTTATTCTGTTCGCCTTTGGTTCTGCAGCTTCATCGCCGTGTCTTCGCTCTGCTCGCCCCTTTGCTCACTCTTCAATGCCATCCACTCTCAGCTCTCAGTCTTGCACAGCTTTGCTCCGTCACTCTCGCTCCTTCACTCAGCTCTTCTCATCTTACTCCTCGCGACACCAATTACACAAGTCACGCTCCAGCATTCTCTCACTCAAACTAACTATCTACCATACAGCTCTACCTCATCCAACTGCGCCTGCCGAAGACTCCATTCCGCTGCATTTGCAACTAACTCTTTGCCTTGCACAGTACCTTTGCCAGCATCTCTGTGTCTGTCAGATCGCTCCGCTTCTCCCCGCTTCTGCTGTCACCTCTACTGCTCACTCCATTCTTCTAACATGGTATCAGAGCATCAAGCAACATCATCTGGGTCCTCCTAACCAAGTCCTCGCTTCGCCACCCCAATCGCCACCCTCCTGTACTCTCTCGGCATCTGTTGTAGCTGACGTTAGCAACTACGCTCCGTCCGCTCCTCAAAGCCTTGGCGGTTCTTATCGCTAGATTCAAGCCCTGCGTCCAATCACATGCCCGGGGCAACGTCTGGCACCCGTCCCCGCCAGGAGTTCAAAGAAGCTCTCGCGCCGCCCTCTACCGACATCTTCGCGGAAGCTTCCCACCGTCTTTGGTTCCATCTCCCCTCAACCTGCATTGCTCTCCGCTAACTTTTTTTCTCTGCAGTTTGAACCGGCTTGCCTCCTCCCGTGGTACTCCTGACAACTTCAGTGACTGTGTGGCAAAGTCGTCTACTTGTCGCCTCTTCTGTCTCCCGTAGCACCTTCTCCGGTCTGCCCTCTTCCAGCCGCCGCAAGTGTCCCTGCCTGTCGCATCTGCTCCATCCGTGTCAGACTCATCGTCTGTCATCTTCTGCTCGGCATAAGGATTTGCCCGGTCGCATCGCCCTTCTTGTGACGAACTACGCCCAAGGTGAAACTTCTGCAGCGCACGCGGCTCGCCCCTACGCCCACATCTAATCTTCAGCTTTCGCTTTCATCATCAGATTCATCATCATCTGTGGCCAGCACAAGGATCTGCATGAGCTAGAAGCCCACTTCACAGCAGCCTGTACCCACGCCAGCATCAGATTTCTCTCGGCACGTCGGCTTTCACATTCCACATGCCACATCCTACTCCTCTAAATCCAGCAGCGCACATGGTTTCGACCCTGCACCCACTCTCTCTTATCCGTTGTTCATCCGTAATTGCCATTTGCTCGGCACAAAGATCCGCTCGGTCAGACCGTCAATCTTGCGCACCAAAGCCGATTTCTCCGTCCAGGTGCACGTGGCCTGGCCCTGCACCCAGCATTCAGCTTCGTGAACCTCCCGTTGTAGTCCACCGTAGCACCTCTCCAGCACTCCTCTGTTCGCCTGCTCTCCTCCTCTATCTCTCATCTTGCTCATGGCTTCCCCGACTCCTTTTCCCTTAATCGAGATCCTAGCTGAAGACGGATCCAACGTGCATACCTGGTCAGCCGTCATCCTCCTCCGTGCCACTGGATGGTCAGTTCGTGACCAGGCCTTCGTCAATGTGCTCCAAGGATCAAGCGAATACAACATCAACAGGGACAGCTGTACTTCAGACGACTACGCCGACAATCTGCAGCAGATCACTTTCAAGGGGGTCTGCGACCGACTTCGACCACTTGTTCATCCCTCCTACCATCATCATTTCTGAATAGCCCGGACAACCCCAATGCTTTGGCATTGAATCCTTCAACAAGGATGGTGGAGACAATGGATCAAAACAATCTGCACCAACACTACCAACCTGCCTACACTCGCAGGAGAAGTTGCTCCTTTGCCCTCCTTCAGTCGCTACGAGGGATGGACTGCCAGCATCTGCACCAACACTACCAGCCTGCCTACACCCTCATGCTACCACATGCATTCAAAGCACTAACACGTGCATTGCCAAATCGACAGGCCTACGCCCTGTGCCATTTTCACTTTGGCGGCAGAGGTGAGGATCTCTCTGATCCACGAAGTGGTGCAGCACGACCGCATGATGCCTGGAGCCACCTGTCCACGCGTCACGAAGAACAGGGCATGACCATAGTAGTGACGCTGAGAGATCGCCTCCGCAACCTCTTCCATAAAGCAGGCGCACCAGTTTCTGAGTTCTGGGATGAAGCCATGGACATTCGCCGAGAACTATTGGGTCTGGGTGCCTCGTGCTCTATCCTTGAGTGGCTAGACGTGGTGCTGCTCCACCTCGGGGAGCAGTACAAGGAGTTCCGGTGTGACCTGCTCCATCGCCATCTAGTCGCTGATATTGAGCTCATCCACCTCGCCTCCGTCTTTGAAAAGCTACGCAAATACAAAGACATACCGAAGGGCGAGGCTCACGATATGACAGCTGCGCCACCGACAGCTTACACACACCAGGGTTCCTCTTCTGTTGCAACTGCAACGACCCAGACCTGATTCACCGTGCTTGGTGGATCCTCCAGTGCGGGTCGTGGCTGTTCTGGTGGCAGTGGTCGCGGTCGTGGACGCGGTCGTGGTAACCAGAGGTGCAGCTACTGCAACTGGACTGGGCACTTCTGGCGCAGGTGCCCTTTCCTCCAGCGGTAGATGATGGAGAAATAGCAGCAGCAGTAGACATAGTAGTAGCAGAGGCACGTGCATCAGCAGCATCAGCCACTACAGCAGTTTCCCGCAATGCAGCACTTTGGTGGACATGGACCACCTAGGCTGCACCCCTACCATCCTGTAGCAGCAGCCACCTTTGGTCTGCCTCCTTAGCATCTACTGTAGCGTCAGCATCAGCCGCAGCCGTTGCAGCAGATGATGCCACAGGCTGAGCCCTATGGGCTGCCCATGCACTACGTGCCACTGTGCGCCACTGCTCTGGTGCCGGCTCCAGGGTGGGCCCAGCGCGTGTACGACGACATGGCAACCTCACACACCGCTGATAATGCAGGAGGCTAGGCACATCCCATTCGCTCCGGAGATCACTATAGCTTCCCAGCCAGGTCCACGCCTTGGGCACACGCAGATCATCACATCACACATCTTGCCCATGCACAAGCGGTTGTTTGATACAGCAGTGTCACATCACATGTCACCTCTGTCAGAAGATTGGAGTGAGCGGCAGAGGCAACAGCAGAAGCGGGGAGAAGCGGAGTGGTCCAACAGGCACGGAGATGCTGGCAAAGGCAATGTGTAAGGCAAAGAGTTAGCAGCGGAGAGGAGTCTTCAGCATGCACAATCGGATGAGGTAGAGCTGTGAGGTAGACATTTAGTTTGAGTGAGAGAATGCTAGAGCGCAACTTGTGCAATTGGTGTTGCGAGGAGTAAGATGAGAAGAGCTGAGCAAAAGAGCGAGATTGACGGAGCGAAACTGTGCAAGACTAAGATATGAGAGTGGATGGCGATGAAGAGTGGGCGAAGGAGCGAGCAAAGCGAAGACACGGAACCAAAGGCGAATAGGATGAATACAACAGTTTTGGGTTGAACTCGAGGGAATAAACATCCTTGGGATATAAGGATAGAACAGGATAAAATAACAAACCAACGGCTTCTTTTCCGTTAGGCGGACGCGGGTGACATATGTCACTTTGTTAGGGAATAACTTGACCAGGATTCCTAATGGTTGTGTGATTGGAGGACCGTTGGCCAACGTGGTTCGGTACACGACTTGAAGCGTTATTGAGAATTTTATCTAGGGGACTTTCTCCAAGGAGAAAATGTGTGTTCTGTCATATTCATGTTCTGACACCCCCCTTTGAATCTGACAGATCATTTGTGTGAGTACGTACGTTCCATACCAATGGAGCGTCCTATGGCCCGAGAGGAGAGGAAGTGCGACCACATGTCTCCTAGATTTTTTTGGTATGCGTCAATCAGGCCATGATAGTCCATGTGCATCATTGTCTTTAGTTGTCTGCGCACTTACTAGTTGGGAGCAGGTAGATGATGCTTGTGTCGTCATCGCTTCTGTTCCCTATGGTTGTTGCAACAGAGTGGTCCAGCCGAAGAGTCGAGTGTCATGGGGATACCCTGTCAGAGTTGAGAAAGCTGGCAACACAGGTCAGTGGTATTTTTCAGCGATAGATGTAGTGACAGCAAAGGCAGTGTAATGCAAGTTTTTATTGCTACTGATGCCGCGATTGCAAGAGGCACCCGTGGTATTGTGATGAGGGCCAGAGATTGGACCCAAGGGAGGGTCGGATCCTGTCCTTTCTTTGATACCACTATTTTATCCCCAAAGCACGTAGAATCATGACGAGGGAGGAGCATAGAGAGACACCCATGCGTGAGATGCCATGGCTCAAAGCTTGTATTACTTAGTGAGATTTCAAGCTTAAGAGACAAGTGAGCACGAGGAGAGTGAGATAAGGGCAAGGCCATTGAGCGTCACTCTTGGTCGTACGTGATACACCCACAAATCAAGCCGCCACCCAGGGTTCGAGCCCTACCTCTCGGCCTATACGAAGTGCGGCTACTCATCGCGTCACATAACCATTCTGGCCAAATGACCCCCTAAGGACCAGCACCCGGCTAGATGAATGTGTCTCCCCCCGAAATCCACATGCAAACTTTGAGATAGCTCGGGCATCCTAAATGAGCCAGAGCTCCCCACGAGCAAAATTATGTGAACAAAAATCTCGTGGCCACGAGCAACACCTTGAGGTATAATGCTGTTGGCAAAGTGCACAAGCTTCACCATCGATGGCTCCCATCTTTTGGGGGTGAGCTCCAAGGCAGTGTTTGCGCCCGGTCTCTTGTACAAGTGTGACATTTCCCCATGTGGAGCAACAGAAGAGGAAATTACGCGTGTGATGGGCCACCAACTTCACCAACAACACTAAGACCAGGTGGCCGGTAACAAGCGGGGGGCTGGCCACCCTCGTTGTGGCGAGGGGTGGTTGTCAACAATCTTCTCTTTTACGAGGAGGGAGGGCAGAACTGACCCTCTTGATACACTTTCAGAGATTTTGTTATCCGCAAATTTCCACTCGTTGAATCCAAGCATAATAGGGCATGTGTTATAATCGCTGGAGTGTTCGAGGCTTCCCATGATTTATTGTGACAATGTTTCTCCATGCAACTATAGTTATCTTTGAGCTGTGACATTTAGGGTAGAATGAAGTAAAGCATGGAGAGATATGGGGATATGAGAGCAAAGAAGGTACTTGCGGACCTCCCCACAAGGAACAGGAAACTCAAGTGTTTCTGCTGCTTGTGACCTAAGCTGGCGAAGAAGACCTTGAGTTTGATGATGGAACTGCGGACGAGATGAGAAATAATCTCTCAATTAGAACAAGGAGAAAAGACCTCTCAACTACAAGAGTGTATTATTATATGTTAGAGCATGAGATATCGGCGAGCCCATGGAGAAAAGGGCATCAGTGTTGAAAAACATCTAGACCAGGTGATGTTGAATATGAAGTTTAATATTTTGAAACTAAAACAATAATGTAGAATGCTATTCTTCTGATTTCATAAATTAAATCATATCAAATGACAAATTTATTATGAAATAAAATAATAAAGAACCACAACATGTTTGGAATTGTGTAGCGTACGAGCCATTTTTAGGATTGAAAATGGCGTTTAAACATTGTTTCCGGGTTTCGGGGGCTCGAGACCGATGTCTCGACGAGTTGAGGTCCGGAAAAAAATCCTGGGTTAGAGTCTAGTTCGACTCTAGCCCGGATTTGGTCCATAGGCCGGATTTAAGGCAAGAGGAGTGCCGCGATGGAAGATCCATCGCGTCACTCCTCCTCCCCTCTAGTTGACCGCTAGGGTCCTATTCTCACGTGGATGTGCCACGTGGAATGATAGGGCTTTAGGTTGAATGTTTACAAAAATGCCCTATGACGGCTACGTCCATCCGCTGCGTGGTTCGTCTCAGCCAAAATAGCTGGGGCGACCATTCGCTCTTCCTTCTTATTCTGTGGGCCTACGTTTTGGTTCCACAGTTAGTCGCAAAACAGTCCATGGCTGTTACATTGGTATCAGAGCTCCAGGGCTCGAATCCCACGTCGGGATTACCGGAGATGCCGAGGCGGCTCTCACTCTTAGCGGGGGGGAGTGTAGCGTGGCAGTACCACGCCGACTGGTCGAAGGAGCCACGTGGCTCGAGCGGGGTCACCTGGGACTGTGGGCAGTGAGACGGGATGGCTTGAGGGTCGGAGACCCTCAAGCACCGTGGTTTTGGCCTAGTCGGCCAAGGATTTCGTCGAATCCGTTACAAATTAGGTACACTTGCCTCATACCCACTGTCTTTGCAACAAAAGAACGTCGTACCCACTTTTCGCAGAAAAAGCATGGGAGGGCCACTTTTGCAGAAACATGCGTATAACGTCCAGAATATGTACATAATACTTCCGATGGCCACTGTTAAAAACAAAAACTTCGGACGTCCACCGTGCCAAAAATCGTATGGAGGACGAACTTATTCTCCGCATACCCACTTTGACACTCCACCAAAATACGCTCGACGACATGCTAAGAAAACCTTAGTCACTGACGACACCACGAATTAGGTCCCGTATGCTAATATGTTTCCTTTTTCAGGAAAACTTATATCGAGAGTTAAGAACGACTTACATGCTTATTTGGATATCTTTTACCACGTTTTTGCAATAAATGTATTGGTCTATTATTCTTAAGTATTTAAACTGTAAAATACGGTCGACGTCGGATGACCAAGTCGAAGGAGCGGAAGAGTTTGGCATGATTTGTTTTCGTTGTGCTATTTGTTCAAATTTCTCTATCTATGAAAAAGTAGCGAAGTAAAAGTCGTAGTAGGAAGAAATAGCAAGAATAAACACACACTTTTCTCTTTCTACTACTTCATCCTCGTCTTACGTCTGATTGAAGGATCGAACACCCACAAACCGGAGACACTATGAAGTTGCTCTTCTTCGGTTGTGTGTGATCGACAACGATTTGGAAAAAAAAGAGGTCTCGCTTCCAGCTTATCGGCGTGCGATGCCTCGTGCGATAGGCCACGCGAGTGTTTTTTCTTATGCGCACAACTGTCCCACGGTGTGCGCAATGGAAGTGCGCACAATGCCAACGAGGACCCACGGGCTGGCTGGCGGCAGCGATCCAGCCCCGCTCGACTCCCTCTTTGGCTAGTCCTTGTCGGAAAATGCCAACGAGGACTATCGGGCTGTCGACCGGTCGAGGTCCAATCGACAGCTCGCCATTTATTTGGCGCTCTTCTCAAGTCGATGACATCGACATGAGACATATGCCCAAAACCAATTGACGTCGACGTTGACTCGGCGTCCATTCTGGCGCTCAAAAAATAGACGTCGAGTCGACGTCGAAAAACATTTTTTGTGTGCGGGAGAGATTTTACGAAAACAATTACGTCGCTCAATTGTTTTTCACATTGTAGCAAACTGAAGTGAACGGTTTAAATTGAACAGAACTGTTTCACTCGTTAACGTAACGAACGAGCGAAACAGTCCTCGAACTGGTCTTAAGACCCAGCGCAAAAAGGCCCATTCGAGGGGCTTTTTGCTCGTTCGCGTTGGGAACGAGCACATAACGCGACCGTGGACATCCACGATCGCGTGATTGTGATGTACACGAAAGACCAGCGGCCCATGTCCGGCGACGCAAGAAAAAAAGATTGTTGAGTGGATATAAATGACACCCCCACTGTTTCACGCACCAAAAACGCGACTACTTGTCGGTCGAAATAGAAATGTTAGAAATTTGGTCACGTAAAACAAAAATGAACATGGGAAAAAGTAAAATATGACATGAAACCAATGAAACTTAGAAAATCATACTTTGGATACCCACAGTCGTTGAACTAATTCACCCTAAACCGGTGTAGCATGCATGTTTTCGCAATAGTGGGTGCACCATGCATGATCTCCGGCGGTTTGAAAAAAGTGGGTATTGCACGTTTTTTTTGTAAAGTGAGTACCGTGTCTTAAATGTGCGAGAACTGGCCAGCTAAAAATTCGGAGGCCCATACAGTGGGTATAGCGGAATTAGGCTGTTGAAATTTATAGATTCAAATAAAATTTAATTTAAAAGCTTTTAATAGAGATAGGTGGTACCTTAGAGCTTCAGAATACTTTCCCTTTCTCTTCTACATTGAGACGGTTGGAAACATCGGGGTATCTAAGATTAAAAAAATTGAAAAATTCATACTGTATTAAAAACATGAATTATAATCAAAAGTTCATATTTAACATGTTTTCCTGCAATTCACGAGAAAGAACATACGTAACAATCGGGTTTATTGTTTGGGTGACATGGGTTTTTGTTGTTAGTTGGGACCAAGGCCTCGAAGGAGAATGTGATCAGGAGCACCTTCCACAGTTTAGTGTAACCACTCGGACACGTGATAATGATCACGTGAACACCGACGAGAGGCTCGTCCTTTACGCAAAATGTGGCCCCAATGGACGAATGGTGTTCAAGAATTGAAGATATTTGTTTATTTCTTTCCTTCGGTCCGCCCGTCTTCGCTGACTGCGCACTTGTCTGGCCGTCGAACGAGCCCACGTGGCCAAGGCAGGCTTCGAATCAGCAGCCGTGTCGGCCAGTTGGGCACAACAGCCGGCCTCGTTCGTTTTTGCCGCTGGCGGGTCACCGGGGTGCAGTCTCGGCTGCCGGTGCCGAGCCACGATCTGGACCTGGCTCGAAGGTTCGGCGGCTTGCTCCTCGTCTGGGCGAGGGGGGCGGTTGATCTGGCGCTCGCCCGTCCGAGTATCACACGCTTCGGTGCGGAATTTTCACAGTTCACTCTGGACCTGTTCAGGTGACAACACACTGTTTTCATTTCTGGGTCCTCACATTGCTTTGATATGTTAGTTGAACGGGAAACAACTTGCCTTCTCCCAACAATATTGCTTTACTTCACCACAAAATACTGGATTAAGTGCGTAAAGTTTTCCAGATAAATCCCAGCCTCAAAGTGCTGAATATGATATTTCATGCATTCACGGCAACAAGCGTAGGCTGAAGTCCAAACTTGTGCGACAGATGCGTCGTTCCGAGGTGGCCACGTCGCCACCGGAAGTAAGATCAGAATTAGGAGAGTCTTTCGACGCAATCATACGAATGCCAACCTATAGACAGGCAGAAGCAGATATTCCGGAAAATCTAGGGTCAAAATTCAACTCAATACAATCATGCCTTGTGATACATATATCCAGAAGTATATGAGAAGTATAAACTAAGATGTTTGTAGATACTTATTTTTTTTGCATTATTCACTAGATTAGTTGAGATTTCCATATGATTAATTCCATTAATCCTCTTAGCATGGATCATTGAATATGAAACACCAACGATACAAAACATTTCAAAATATAATTAAAGAGAAAAGTAACAGTATTTCACAGAGAATTCATTAAATTATATTATTCTTAATTAAATAGAAATATAATTCATATTAATGGAGAAAGAAATCAGATGAAAAGAGAAGAGTTACATGGAAAACGCGTTTCAAATGAGTTTAATACCGTGAACCAACGAATATCAATATTTTAATGACTTTAATTAAAATTTTACTATAAATAAAAAGCTTCACACAAATCCATTTTATCTTTGTTTATGATAGTTATTGCTAAAATTAGCCAAGAACAAATCCTCACAGAAATTTTAATCTAAATAAATAAATTCACGAAACAATTTAAATCATTTATTTTAACTACATGTAAGGAATCAATGGTCATAGCACATGCATTAAAATATAATAATTCCATAAGATATGGTACGTCAAAGTCATAAAATAAAAATGTTTTATTTAATTAAAAATTTATGTAACCAATTCATAATAATCTTGACATTGTTTTACGGAAAAAATTGTGTTGTGAAATTTTATCATACACTCATCCTAGAATATAAGTTTTTATTTTTCTAAAACAAATTAATGTATAGTTGGTTACGTTACGTATTTATGGTAAGAGGTTTTGATGAGAGATTCCCTAAAACTTTGAGTTTTCTATCAAACTATAATTTATTTCAATAGTTGGTCTTGAAGAGTGTTAGCTGGTTTTTGTCGTTTGAAGGGTGTTGCATGTTGCTTACTTTGTCGTCCATGTGTCCCTGTGGATATTTTTGTGTATCGTAAAGCTGTACGAAAGGCCTTTCGAGGTCTATTTGTTCATCCGTTTCTACTCTCGGAGCGCCCGTCGGGCCGTCCGCACCCGTTTTCCTCCGCGCATTCCCTCCTCCCCTTGCCCAACTACCCTCCCGTCAATCCGCACGGCTCCAACTTCCACCTCCCCCCCCTC
>SZWC01002045.1:217674-230009 GCA_023375785.1 Penium margaritaceum | reverse complement strand
GGCCTTGTCTGACCTGTGCTAGACAGACCCTCTTCAGGAGGAGTATTGTCCCTTCCCTCTTTGGTCAGTTCACCCTTCGTCTTTCCTTGTTTTTCCATTTTTCCTTCTTTGCGCATGTTTTTTCTTTCCACCCTGTTGTGCGGTGGGTAGCTGCATATCTATACCATATGCTTGTGCTGGTCCGTGGCGGCATTATCTCTTTCCTTTCATTGAAAAGTAAATGATGCAGATTTGGTGCTGCTGCAACACTGCCGCTCATGCATCAGTCACTCACAGTATGTAGAGGCCTGTAAGGGAACCAAGTGAGTCTGGAATGCTGCCAGTCAGCTGATTATCTTGCATGGTTCTGCGTGGTTGAGCAGTGATTGGAAAACACGAGGGCAACAAACCCCCAAAAAAACCCGTTCTTACAACACCCAAAACACATAAGTGTGAGCCTTTCTCAACGAGGTGGACTGGAATGTCTTGATCTGCCCACGAAGAGAAAGCTGCAATAAAACAACCGTTGCCCAAATGGCTTTCCTTCACATTGACAAGATGTTTTAGATGACTCTTAAATTTTATCCTAGAATGATTTCATTGCAAAAAATGGCAAGAATCCACCTTTGTACCCCAGAGGAAATCCCAGGATGTCGAATCGTCAACCTGAAATGCTTAGGTTGCACTGTCTGTCAGCAGCATTGAGCATGGGCAAATATGAGAGCATCAGAACGTCAGGAAAAGGTTCAGTAGGTACTCTGCCACCAATACCAAGACGTAGGAAGAATTGAAAGGATTTATGCCAGAATTTCCTCATCCCTGGCTATCCTTCTACTCCAGTTTTGCATGACATTTGAGTAGAAGCATGAATTTGCTAGGAGACATGAAGTCATCACTTACAAGTAGAAGAGACTCAGCAAGGAGCCCATGGAATATGGAATACTGCCTGTCAGCTGATTTTCATCCAAGAAACTGCACAATGCACAAAAATTCAGCACAGGATCGGAATGTTAGTGCCAATTTGACTTAAGAAATCCTAGCGAGGAAAAACACTGTGCTTCTGCTCATAGAAGCCACTTCCAAGCACAGCAAAGAGCATCAGTCTACCTTTTCTCTGCCAGAGCAGAGAAAATGGTCAAGTGTGTGCCGTTTCATGTCACACTGTGTGCATTGTTAGGTGGTGCATGTTGTGATGGAAGATTTGAAGGAGCACATATGTCTTCTTCCTCTATGTCTTTAATCATGATCTGCTGCTGATGCTGTGGCAGTTACTTCCTGGGAAGTGAACTCCTCGGATGGTTGATAAGTGTAGAGGTTGATATGGTAAGGATCACTTTGATGTGTGTAGCTTCCGTGAAAGTAGCCATGTTAGGCTGGTGTCTGAACTAACAAATGTGGCAGATGGTCCCCGTGTCCAAAGCCGCGTCCCGGCGCAAACAGAGACGGTCCAGTTTGATGCTGTAGCGGCCCCGGAGCTGGATGACCACCAGTTGACAGTCCCCCACGAAGAGCACATATTGCAAACCCGCCTCCTTTGCCAGGCCGATCCCCAAGCGTGCCGCTGCGTACTCCGCCTCATTGTTGGTGGTCGGGCTCGTGAGGTGCAGCCATGCGCAGCGGGGACCACTGTTGACGCAGTGGTCCCCGTGTCCTCACGGGGACCACTGTTGACGATAGCCTCAACAATGACGAGCAGGTCGGTGAGCAGGTGGATGATCTCCATCGCGTGCTTCACCATGTGCACCGCTATGGTCCTCTTGCCATTTTTGGGTCCCTGCATCATCAGCGAGTTTGTCAGCCTATTGACATTGGGCCATTGCGGGAGCCTTTCACGGAGTAGTGGCGAGCCATGTGTGGCACCAGGATGGCCTGCTTCACCGGAATGTAGTCAGCCAGGGAGATATCCAGCATGTTGACCTCCTCATCCAAGAAGGACCACTTGCAGAACAGCTTGATCTCCTGCGTTCCCGCGGTTCCGTCTGCGGCAGCCATGTCTGTGACCGTGCTGGAATGCCTGGGAGGGGACAAGGATTGCCTGATTTTAGGGTTGTCAAAACCTGAAGAGCTGGTCGAGCAGCTGCGGGTAGCGGAACATGCGCAGTTTGGCAGAGAGAGGAGAAGGAGAGAAAACTCTGTCAGACTTCTTTGGCTTATGAATGGTAAGAAAAATTTGACATGTCTCGATTGAATCTGGATTTCCACAAAAAGGTTTCACCAAATCTTGTTGAGACATTTGCTCTCCTTTTGAAGGTTTCCCTTGCGCAAAGTGTCTTTACGTGGGCATTTGAATTCTCTCCTTTTGTGCCGAGACACAGGAATTGCTGAGAAGAGATTGTAATCTAATTCACCCCCAGCCCCCCTCCCTGTGCACTCCCCTTAGCTTCTTAAACGCCTTCAACGAGGTACAGTGAAGCCCCCATTGCATCAGTCGAACGTTTTCACTCCTTTTCAGATAATACACACATGAAGAATGTTCCCACGTGTACCCAGACAGTCTGCCCTATTCAATCTGATACATGGATTCCAGTTTTGTGGTTGAGCATTGCTGTCCCTTGTACCTTCCCAACACCGATGCATTTCTCCTTTCATTGAGAATTCTGGGAGCATTCATTCCTGTGCTCTCTTCGGTTGGGATCCACAGATGAGGGCATCCGGATTTTTAGGAGTTCCCCTGATGTCATTGATCCACATGAGCAGGTCTTGAACAGTGCAGAGTGAAGAGAACAGTGCTGGCCCTGCCGGGCTGCACCTCGGTGCATTAATGTGCACAGCAGCACATTGATGTGACCCTGGCCCTCACATTGGCCACCCTGGAAAGAGCTATTCCTCCTAGTCTTGGATCCTTTAGCCCATGACTTCCTCTGCCTCCAATGAATGACCTCAGCGGTCAAGTAGAAGTGGCTTATGTTCAGTTACACTTGACTTTCATAGCACTGCCACTCGTCAGAAGTAACATCAAGTATTCAGCCCATACCAATAGGGCACATGGCATTCAACCAGGCACTTTGTTGGCAGTTATGAAGGCTGATAATTACTGTCCACTAAGTCCATGGCGATTGGGGAGACAAGTAAGGTTTGACTCTGTTGTTTGAGGGAATTCGTCAATGGCCACGTTTAGCAGACACGGACCTCAACCTCATGTTTGTTTGTTTGTTCTTTATTCTATGTTTTTGGAGGTCAATGTGAGTTAAGTTATAGACAATCTCTTAAACCAAAACTACTAATTCAACGTGAAGAAAGAACCACCGGGTTCTTGTGGCGCACTCTGCGCAACACATCAAGGCATCATACTGCACTCCAGAGCATCCACACCCCCTACCCATGCACACATGCCTGCTCCGCAACCACGTGCCCCGTGCGAGTCTGTAACCGTGCAAGTGTGCACCTAAGGGGTCGTTTACAGGAGGGACGTTGCCCAGCTACTGGCCAAGGCCTCGAGCAGAACAATGTCAGCTCATGCCCACTGGAGGCGATGATGCCACCTCATGTTTTTTGCTCTTGACTGTGGCATCAGCGGTCGATTGCCCAGGAGAATTCTGACGGATATGGCAGTTTGATAGCAATTCAAGTTGTGGAGGCAACATCTGAACGACAAACCTGATTCCATGCAGGAAATGCCAATCTGTTTGTTGCCATGCAATCAACTTACGACGTCATGAATATGGGAGCTTGAGAAGAAGTATTCAGCCTTAAAATATTGAAGTGCAGACTTCAGACTTTATAGCTCTACACTCACGGTTTGGTCTTTGGCACTTACAAGTTAACGGTTCAATTTCTATGCTCTGAAGTCATTGAGGTTCACTGGCTATCTCTTCATGGCTAAATCACCCATGTGCGGCTGAAGAACCACGCTCTCCCTTTGTGTTTGAAACAGACAAATCAAGGATGGTAGAAGTAGTCAGTTTGTTCCATCCACATGGAAGATTCTGAACCCCACCACAGCAAACTGAAGTGGCATTGATATGGGCTGTGGCACCTATACGTCAGTGATGAGATTACCACTCACCCGAGGCAATTGATGAAGCTTTAAACAATGTGTCTCACAGGGTCCAACTCAGCTGCTAGCCTTATTGGACAAAGGTCAGTGGAGGATTGCAGAGGGGATAAGCTCTTTCTGTCTAACAGTACTGACCTCCCACAGAATGAGGACCGTAGGGGGGAGGAGTGGAGGAGAAGGTGCACTGGAGGACCAGGAGAGGCACACCTTCCCTGACCCGTTGGCGATTTTGATGCTCTGCCCAGATCTACATGACTTTGAGCATGAACGAGGTCACTTTCCAAAGCGGCTGCTGCCTTCTCTCTCCTGGTGCTACTTCTGCTACCCTTCATAGCTGATACGTGCTCTACTCTGCTAGTGGTGCTGCAGGATGTTGTCCCCTGCCTTTTCTGCTGTCTGATGGGGATGCTGCTGTTGCTACTGCTCTCCGCAGCTGCTTCTACAATCCATTACTCTTTTTTTTTTTTTTCTTCTTCTTCTTTTTTTTCAAAAATGTGTATTTAATAGAGCAGAACATGCAAAGCCGCCCCTGACCGGCACATGCTACGGGGTAACAGTGCAGCGTGTGCAACACCGCTATCGGCGGGGTATGGGCAAAGAGAAGAAGGGAGGTAAAGAGAGGAGGGTAGAGGATTACCTTTTGCAATAAGAAAACAACGCCTTGCATTCCACTTGGCAAGAACGATCTACAATGAGCCTAGAACCTTCTGCTGCTTCATGCAGTACTCTGCACATGTACCCACCAGCCAAAGATTCACAGACAATGCCCTCCAGAATTTTCCCCTTCCCTTTCCGCGAGAAGCCAAGCCACTTGTTGAAGGTGCAGAACGCGGTGCAGTCTGATTCAAAGATCATCATCTCAAACAGTGCATTGCACACCGCATTCACCTCACCGTCCTTACTTTCCTTGCCACCATTTATTCACTTGCCTGCAAGCGGCGCTGCGTGGCATGCAGGCGTGGCATTGGGGTTAAGCTTGAGCAATGAGCCAAGGTTGGTGGAGCCGAGTCCCCTTGGCTCCAGCATTCTCTAGATGGAGTCCTTCTGCTTCGACTTCTTCTCCACCATGCCAAAAATGGAGTGAGCATTTGCCGTGAGCATTCCCTCCGTGCGATGGTGGAGCCGGAGGGCTTGCTGCCGGGGGGGTTACGGCCAGATGTCCTTGTGTTCGACTCGGCCCAGGGCACGGCGTGGGTGGTGGACGTTACCACGGTGGACGCCCAGTCGGACAAGGTGAAGGAGGAGGGGCAGGCTCTTTCGGCGGCGGAGGCCGCGAAGGAGAAGCACTATAAGGCCGCCCTTGCGCAGCTGCCGGGGTACCGGCTGCGCACGGTGGCTTGGGAGACCTTCGGCGGTCTTGGCCCGGATTCTTGGCGCTTCATCCGGCGCTTGGCGGCGTTGTGCCTCGAGAAGGGTCGGGGCAGGCGCAGCGAGGCTGACCAGCCGGGGTGGTCGGCGCGGGCGGTGTCCTTGTTTGCACAGCGGCTGTCCGTTGCTGGGATACGGCAGCAATGTCATGTGCTCCGCGACTTCGGCTTGTGGCGTGGCGGACTGGACGCGGCGCTGGGCAGTGTCACACCTGTTGAGCTACCGCGGCCGTGGCCCCTTGGCCCTGTTACGCTGTCTGACCTTTGCTACACTGTGCCGTTGGACGGCGAGGAGAGTCTCCTCTGTCCTTGATGCTTGTTTCCTTGCCTTCTCTCTCGTCTTTCTTGTGCCGTGGGTGGCGGCTGTTGCATGTTTTCATACCCCGTAGATGTGCCGGTCAGGGGCGGCATTTGCATGTTCCTTCATGTTAATCAAGATTTTATTATTAAAAAAAAAATGGAGTCAAACTCCTCAAACGTGTTCTAAGTTCAGGTGATGAAGTGGCTGACGTCACCAGTAGGGGCCAACTGCAGCAGGTGCTGTCGGTCCACTGACGCCATCTTCTCACCAGGGATGTTGCGAAATGCATTGACAAGCTTGGCACCCTCATAACTGTACATAAGAAGGGGGCCCATGCGCATGACCTGGCGGCGGTTGTGCATCTTGCCCTTGCCCATGCGCAGCCCCTTGCTGGCCTTGGCCTTTTCCATGTTCGGATACGCGCTAAACCACCTGAGCAGCTTCACTGCCGTCACTGTCTTCTTGACACCTTCTCCCTTTTTTATCTGACGGGAGGGATACACTGGTAACGTTCTTGGTGCGGTGGCTGTATTCTTGCACCAGTGCAAAACAACGGAGGTGGTCACAAGTGAACACCAGCACGTAGTGCGCGATGTTCACATTTGTCTTGTGGTACCAGCAGTGCCAAATCTTGATGTGTGCAGATGTACAGCCACCACGGCCATGGTGCAGGTAGTCACTGCGTATTGAGTGCTGCCATCGGACAGCCTCATAGGACAAGATAAAACGTGGCCTATGCCCCACAGCTCGGTGTTGTTCTAGTTGCCCACCTTCTTGCCGGCTCGATACGCCTACCTCTTGGTCGTGTTCATGATATTCTTGTTCATGAAGTGGTGCACATCCTGCAACATTTCATGGTGGATGGGCGCCAGGAAGACGGAAGGCAGGGTGGCCTTGGTGGAAGAGACCTTTGCTACAGGGTTGCATGGCTGGACGAAGAAAGGCGGTCTTGCTGCTGCTGCTGCCATTGCTGCTGCTGCTGCTGCTGCCTCTCCTGCTCCGGCTCACAAACTAAACCAACCTATAGGTAGGCTGATTGCTGCAGCCTGGTATGGCATTCACTTCCCTGCACACGCTGACTAGAAGTAGAGGAAGAGACCAGTGGAATGGGGGCTCAGCACCTTGCCACAGAATCCCATGGATACTGGTTGTCTAGTGTTCTTTTGCACAAGGTGCAAATTTCATGGTGTAGGCCATACTTTGAATGCATCAAAGCCAACAACTGGTGACCAGAATGTGGATGTAACAAGCAACCTGCAAATCTCCAGGGGGGGGAGGCACGATGCTGGGCATTAAGATGACATAGCTAACCCAGATTGCTGCGAACAGGAAACAAACAATTCTTCACAGTTCTTTAGCCCTTTCATTTCTCAAACACCACTCACAGAGATCCCAGGTTGCTTAGGGCACGAAAGGAATCCGGAATGCTGCCGGTGAATTGGTTGGAGTTTAACCGTCTGCAAATCAGACAGTGTGCATGAGCAACATGTGGATCAGCAGATCTCAGTCATTGCTAGTATCCCAACAGAAACGAGCACAGAGCACGTTGCATCAAAACATTTTGCTTCCTCTGCATGTAGCACCTGCTCAGAGGATACAGCATGCACCGACTAATCATCCACTGGATGATCAGTAGTATGTCTAGCTTCTCTCGACTTTAGCACACTTCAAGCACAACATGGAAGAAAGCAAGCCTCGGCAGAACCAAAAACATCCATCCCTTCAATCCACATGCATCGTTCGTTCCTCACAAAACATGTGCAGCACCTGTTTCCACCCATGCACCACATCAACAGCCAGCATCTGAAACCTTACAAACTTCTTTGTATGGTGCAACGGACCGTGCACACGGATCGTGTAAGCATTGGATTTCCAGCTAGAGATGACGATTGCGGATGGAATGGTTGTTGGTGTAAATTCTATGATGCGTCGACCATTACCATATGAGACCAGTGGTTCCAATGCATTGTTGAATGTTTGAATGGAACAAAGCGTTCCTTTTAGAAGATGCTCTAGTAACAATGAGAGGAAACGAATATCACCATGGACAGGCACAGCTGCATTCTACACGGATTCAAAGCTCTCACCCATGGTGAAAGAAGAAAGGAACAGGCTAAAGAACTGTAGAAGGGATGCAACATCAGTGGGATTAATGCAGGGCAGCTTTGACGATGGGCAAAACCCCAGAGGCAAAGGACTGGGTACGGAGGCCATGAGGTCCGCACACAGGAAGAGTTCCTTTCCCTCATGCTCAGGAAGTAGCCACAGACAACTGCACACTGCACTGGATTTTCCACCATGGTTAGCCACTGGGGAAAGGATGACACAGCGCAAGCAAGCCAAAATGGTTAATGCATTGCCACTCTTCTCATTTACATCAGAAAATTTACTTCTTCTCTGTACAGATTTCTTCCTTCCAGCAGTATGCAAGCAAGATTTCCAAGAACCTGCCTCTCACAGCCCCACGCATCTTTCATTAAGGATAACTCACTCTCCCACACAATAAGCAAGGACTCATGATGTCACTACGGCAGCTGGACCGCACAGTATCACAGGAGCAGCTCATCAGCACTGTTCTTGGCAAGTAATCAAGCTGTCCCTGGGACAATGACACTCAGAAGGTCACCAGCTCATATGGAGAACCTTCAGTTCTTGCTTCAAGTGATATTATAGCAGTACAAATTGCTATGGCAACACAGGCATGTATTCGTACCTTCATTCCAACTCGTAACACTCACAGAGTCCGCAGATTTTTCAGAGCACCAAGGAAAGCTGGAACACTGCCAGTCAGTCTATTCTTGGACAACATTCTGCAGCTCAGTGGTTCGTGTTGGGACCATGTGGATACATGCATTGCAGGAAATGCATTTGACCTCAACTGCACGGCACCAAAAGTATACTTCATTATTCACATCTTTCTTGGACTGCACGGAACAGTGAACAACCAGCGAAGAAGGTTGGACACCACAGGCATTGGCTAAGCTTCCCGTTGTACAGAGGGTAACAGATTCTCGTCACAATGAGTATAAGCTTGAAACAACATCAATGAAGGTTGCCCACCATAGTTAGCGCAGACATATCTCCCAGTGCTTATGCACTGTGCAAAGCACGGTGCATTGTGCACATTCCTAACCCATAGGTCACCGGTCAGGAATAATGTCATCAAAGAACATTTTTTGGTTCTTAACTACTTTGATAAAAAAGTGGGATTTTTTTACCTCCAAACCGGGCATCTGATAACAGCGGATGCCCCAGTTTTCACCCCTCACCCAAGACACTCTTTGGAAATAAACAAAACGTGCAGGACTTAGATCTGTGGCCCTCACCCACTCACCATGCACAATGACTCGTGCACACCACCACCCCATGCCATTTCCACATGCATCCGGATTTTGAGGTTTGAACACTGGGACACTTTTCAGATCTAGCACACCCTACTCCACTAGACAACCTAAGCACCCTCCTGTCTTCCATTAGGCCACCCTTATTGCCTTAGGAAGCGACAACAGATGCAATAGTGGCAGCAAGAGCTTGCACAGCAGCGTGAGCTGCAGCTGGAGCAACTGCAGGCGCAGCAGCAAGAGAGACAGCAGCATTGGCAGAAGCAGCAGGCACAGCAGCAGTAGCAGCAGGTGTAGCAGCAGCAACAACAATAGGTACGGCAGCAATGCTAACTAGGATATGGTTTGCACAACATCACCCTCTCATTTCAGTCTCCGCCCCTCCCCCNNNNCCCCCCCCCCCCCCCCCCCCCCGGCTACCCCCTGTTCTCAGTGGTTTGAACTGGGATTCATGTTTTTGTGAGAACTGTTTCATTTGAGGAATTTTATGCAGCCTGAACAAAAGATGACCTAATTAAATCAAGGTAGGTTCTGAATAAATGGTTTCTCAAGATAGCAGAGAGGATTCCATGGGGTGAGTCATTGAAGGAGTTTGCCAGTTGTGGAAACAAGTGTATGCATTCTCTGGATATGGCTCGCAGCACGGTCAGTCACAAAGCAATTGTGGCCACAGAAAACTCTATTTCATGACCTTGACGACAAACACTCACAATCCCTGCAGATTTGTTATGTTGCTGATGGAATCCGGTATGCTGCCAGTCAGTTGATTGCCACTCAACCATCTGCAGTGGTGTGCAAAGGGAGAGTTTGATGACCATGTTGCACCCAGCTAAGGGATCCATGTGTGAGTTGTACTAAGTACAAAAGCTTACAGATAGTGAAAACAACGTGGAAGCCACAGGCAATAGCTTGGTTCCCATAAGCCAGTTCTGACCTTCCCTCCGCATAAATCCAACTCTTCCGCAACATCAGCAAAGGTGCTCAGCATACATACGCAATGCAGTACATCCATCAAATGCTAGCCAGTGTTCCAAGCAATTTCAACTTGTGCTGAAACTAATGCACCACCTCAAACGCCCGCATCATCTCAACAGCATCTCTGTCAACTCATACGGGGAATCAATATGATCTGGTCAAATGTAACAGATATTGTCTGCAAGTTGTCCATTCCACCATGAGATAAGACCTGCAGCTTGTGCTCCAGTGGAAGCAAACTGAAGTAAAACAGACTGGAAGGTTTACTCGCATCTGGTACTTGCTGATGTGAAACAAGAAAATGTATATGTACGCATGCATGAACAATTTTTTACTTACTTTGTTCATTTACTTGTCCTCCATCAATTTTCTGCCCTCTTTATGACTTTCCTTCCGAACACGGCAGCCCTCAGCAGCATTAAAATGTCTGTCATCAGGGCTCTGTCCTTGCGGCCACCAAGCCCAAGGGTCCCATGTCTGTGAAGGTGGCCCCTTCATGGATTTCAGCTTGTAGGGCTTTGCCACCATGGTCTCTTGCTCTGAAGAGGAGAACGTGGGTGGCCTCGCCCGTAAGTGAGCAACATTTGGTAACACTACACCTTGTCTACCCTCGGTACCTTGACTGTGTACACTGAGGCTCCTTGCCTCATCGTTGACCAGCTGTTGACCCTTGAGTGCAGCCAGGTGAATGATCTGGCCATTTTTAACCAGTGCCCCATCTTTGCCGGTGGCACTGACCTCTTCACCCAAGCGGAGGAAGAGAGGAGGACCTTTCTTTTATTCATCAATTTATCATGCTGGTGTATGAAAGGGAAGAATGCTGCCACAGACCAGTACAAGCATGTGGTAGCACAAGGTAAGGCAGCCACCCACAGCACAGTAGGGTGGAAAAAGAGAAAGTACATGTGGGAAAATTTGTCAAGACGTCAAAAGACCTTCCTCTTCATCCAACAGGTCGTTGTAGAAGAGACCAGACAAGGCAAGAGGGCCCAGAGTCCAAGGTCTTGGTGGCAGGGTGACCGAGCTCACACCCAGCGACACATTCAGAACCCCACACCAGAGGCCAGCACTGCTGCCAAATCCCTGAAATTGAGATTTGCTGGGCAGAGAGGGTCACCGCCCCTGCCAATCATCCCCACTGATAAGCCTTGCTGGAACGACCCTGACCCCTACCACCCCTCCCTCAACACAAGGTAGCTAGCCACCAGATGAAGCACCAACAGCCTGATTCCAAACCACCAAGTGTGTCCACACGCCACCGTGCACAGTCTCCACCCTGTCACCAGACCGAGGCCTGCCTGGTACTCCTTCACAGCCTCTGCAGCCAGTAGCACCTCGCCCTCAACCCTCACCTGGTCTGCCAGAGGTTGCACCGTGGTGACATACACCACCCACATCATGCCTTCCACTCAGATTTTCTAGTTTCTCAGAGATTGTATTTGGTTCAGTTCCTGATCCAGCAGATTGGATCAAATCAGATCAGAAACTACCTTGATAGAGAGAAAAGCACTATCTTAAGTGAAACAACTAAATGGACTAGAAGTACTAGTATTGGCGGGTATACTAGCCTTGCCCGGATTCTACCAATATCGTCTGCTCCGCCCTCTGCACAAGTGCAGCTCATACTAGCAGATTAGCAGGTAGAGAGGAGCGGTATGAGAGGCAGGCTCAGTAGCAACAGTGGCGGTGGCAGAGGTGGCAGCAGCTTAAGCAGCTGTGGCAGCAACAGCCAAAAGAGGTGGGCGGGCGCCGAAGTCTCAGCATGCGTAGGAGGTTTGGGAGGGGCCAGCTTGACCCCCAGGCCAGAGATAGACAGGCAAGGCTGGGCCCATCCACATGTGACTTGACACCACCCCCCCCCCCCCCCCCCCCCCCAACTAGGAATTCTTTTCTGAAATGCTCATGTGAAAATGGGTGTTTCAAATCGTCCAGAGGAGGAAACGAACCCGATTTACAAGTTGCAATGAGAAGCTGCAATTTCACATCAAACCAGACAAAATACCATCCCACTAGAATTTACAAAACTGAAAAGCCTTTCAGTTCCCCTCAAAAGGAACAGCCCGTCGGGGAGCGCCAACCAACCCCCCCAGCCTCTAAGCCGCAGGCGGCCGCAGCTGCGCCTCTTCCTAGAGGTTGGCACCTTGAGCCACCCGCCATTGTGCCCGGCATTGCTCCCGGGAAGGACGCTCCTGGGCCGGATGCCCCCGGCCCCCACCATCCGGCACCCCTGGCACTGGTGCCCGGCACCCTTGATGCCCCTGTCACGGGGCCGCAGGTGCAGGGAGGATACCCCGGGGTCCCTCCGCCCCTTGGGTGGCCCCAAGGGACCCTTTTGCCGCTGCGTCCTGCTCCGGTTGTCCACCGGGTCCTTCCTA